>JAUYWI010107394.1:0-11121 GCA_034780595.1 Parotoplana pacifica
CAAAACCTCTCTGCAACGGCCAACTTCCCTTTGCATTAGGGGTGGCCATTGCAGAGGGGGACTACTGTAACATAATTCTTAAAGCTCTCAAAACTACTTAACAACAAGATCACTGCATAAGCTAACAAGGTTGGCCTAAAAATCCACTCAGGCCAAACACAATGGATGTCCAACAATGAAACTAAAGTTACCGTCAAGCTTGATGGAAAAGAAATCATGAGAACTGAAGAATACAAGTAGCTTGGTCACACAATTACCCCAAATGGAAACCTAACCAAAAAAATGTGCTTAGATGGCATGGCTTCCAACAACTAGAACCCATTCTCACCTTCAAAAACACACCACAAAATGTCAGAGCTAATCTCTTCATAACAGTAATGTCCTCCTGGCTCTATTATATGGAGCTGAACATGGAACACAACAAAATTAAATGAAATGAAAATTCAAACCATACAAAGAGCTATGGGTGCAGAATAACCAGCATTTCCAAAAGACAGCATATCAGAGAATGGTGTCAAAGATGCTATCTACCAAATCTACAAATGCAAACATTACTGTGCAGGCCATGTAACAAGAATCCATGACTACTGGTGGGTGATTGGGGCAACTAATTGGTACCCCTACAACCAAACAAGACAATGTGGGAGGCATCATGTTAAATGGGAAGATCCTTTTAAAGCAACCTATATTATCACTTGGATCAGACTTGCTCAAAATAGAAATGAATGGAGGAAGAGAAGCAGTCTGCATCTTTGGCACACCAAGAATTGGTATCATGGACCCCAAAGTAATAGAAAAAGACATTTACTGTTGCTTTGATATTTGTCAATACAAAATCTAACAGTTTCAAACAATTTTTTCCATAAATTGGACCAGATTCACATCAATATTAGCCACTAATTGAACTACTGGTTGAAAAAAGCTTAGAGCAATAACTGAAATGGCAGGAGATACCATTTCTTTAATGTACTTAAATCTGGCTGGGAATGTGAATTTTGATTATTGTAGTAATGTGGCCAACTGGATTCTTTTTTGAGAGCTCAGTTATCATTGTCTTACAGTGCAAGTCAATTTAAGCAGAATCCTCTACACTTTATTATTTAAAAAATGTAAACATTTAAATAGCAGGATACATATGGTTGTCAAATCAGAATAAAGTGACCAGCAAATTTTAATTAACCTTATTTCATCAGTAGTTTTGTTTTAAGTGAGTTAGTTAAATTTTAAAATTTGAGCCATGCACTTACTAAATTTACTGTCTTTTGTGAATCAAATAATTTTATTATATTTCAGAATCACTGTATGTATGTGCCAAAAATTAATAATATTATAATGAAGAGTAAAACAAAAATTACTTATATACTTGCAAGTGAAACATCTTGCCCTTCTCTCATTGCAAACTAGTTTTTTAGGGCTACCACTCAGGATTTGTGGCTACTATCTACATCTCAAAGGGATAGCTTTCATCATAAGTGCATCCATAAACCCATGTTAGCTTCTAAAATTTGAAGCTTTAACTATAATGTAATTGTATAAAGTACATTTATCTAGATAACTTTATTAATCATGCTCAACATATGAGTTTTATGCTCAGAAATGAAAGACTATGAATTTCAAATAATGTTTTGAACTACTTAAGTACATAAACATGTTTATTAAAAATGTTTTTAATTCCGAATTCATAAACAAATAAATATTTCAATACCATCTAAGTTAAGGCAACCACTCTTTGAAGAAAATTATGGCTGTCTTTCAAAAAGTATGATACATAAAATAAAAATTATAAATATATCATTCTTACTAACATTGTATTGTACCAAAAGATTAATAAATTAATTCTGTTCAACAAATATTTAAGCCATAAACAAAATTTTGAGGTAAATGAAAGACATTTTTGTTTTAATTATTTCAAACTGTATCTGTGCATTGTGGAAAATGACAGTAATAGTATTAATGCTGTGTAAATGTGGTATGGAAATATTTAGGCTTAGGAAAGGTCTTAACTTTATGTAAGAAGTCATTGGGTCTATTAAAAAGGATTATGTTGTGGGTTCCTGGACTTAGTAGTACTAATGTAAAGAAAAATGTACTTAGAAGTGTGCTAATTCCAGCCAATACATTTTCAAGCTATGACAACAGTCTCCGTAGTGTTGTGCAAGTTATTTGTATCTCTAATATTTTTGTACCATTTAAAAAAGTGTATTTTTATTAAATTGGTGTGAAGACATTAAATTAATCAATATGCACCATGGGTTCCATACTATAGATGCAGAAATATGGGAAATTATGACATGGTATGTAGGACCATTTAAGAATATTAAGCATATATATATTATAAATATCAACATGAAGTCATAGAAATTGAAACAATTTAAGCTTTTGATTTAATCTCTTTCTTAAAATAATTGGCTTTTTATTTCATCAAGAAAGTATGGCATGCATTTTTTATAAGCTACATTTGACAAATTATTTCTTAATTTTAGCTTTTCAAATGTATCACATGAAGAAGATGAAGCGTGAACAATACACCTCTGCAGCAATAGGATTGGCTCTATTGTTGGCATTGGTCCTGCGATCAGCACTCACAATTTATCCACATTCCGGGCAGGACAAATCACCACTTTATGGAGACTATGAGGCACAACGCCACTGGATGGAGGTAACCCTCAATTTGCCAATCAATACCTGGTATTTTAACACTTCTGCCAATGACTTGCTTTATTGGGGTTTGGACTATCCACCTTTGACTGCGTATCATAGCCTGTTGATGGGCCATCTTGCTGGAAAGATTAATAAGAGTTGGGTAGACTTGTATGAGTCTCGTGGTACTCAGACACCAAAACATAAGCAGTTTATGCGCTTTACTGCTCTGGCTACGGATTGTTTGACTTTTCTACCAGCTTGTGTTCTTTTCTTCTATTGGGGCCTGCCAAAACTGATCCAAGGCTTGGTCCAATTACGTGGCGAAACCCTCCTCTCACCCTATTGGGGATTGATTTTGATGCTAGTCTATCCAGGCTTGTACCTAATAGACCATGGTCACTTTCAGTACAACTGCGCGAGTTTGGGATTGTTTGTGATGAGTATAACGTGCATTTTGCGTGATTACGATAAACTGGCGTCCATCTATTTTTGTTGTGCACTTCTCTACAAGCAGATGGAACTCTACCACTCGCTACCGATATTTTGCTACCTGCTGGGTAAATGCCTCAGTTATCGGGCATGGAGGGATGTTGTGTGCCAATTATTTAGCCTGGCTGTCACAGTAGTGGTCAGTTTTGGGGTTGTTCTGCTCCCATTTCTTCTCGACGCCAATCCACTGGCACAATTGCTGCAGATTGCTCATCGAATTTTTCCGGTGGCACGTGGCCTGTTTGAAGATAAGGTGTCGAATTTCTGGTGTCTGTTTTCTGTCATAGTCAAGATTCAACATCTCGTGCCGCAGGCTTTTCTGGTCATAGTTTCTGCAATTATGACTTTACTGGTGTGTATACCAGCATGCATTCTGCTAGTGCAACCCACAACTAATCGTCCGTTACGTAAATTACAATTACTGTATAGCTGTGTTGTTTGTTCATTATCTTTCTTTCTCTTTTCCTATCAGGTGCATGAAAAATCCATTTTGCTAGTCTCAGTTCCTGTTTTACTTATTTCCCCATTCCTCCCTCATGAGGCTGTTTACTTTGGTTTGGTGTCCACACTGAGCATGTGGCCTCTGTTGGTCAAAGACGGTCTCGCCCTTCCCACGCTGGTTTTCACAATGTGGTTTGGCTTGCTTGGGACCAGTGTTGTCAGGCGGTTATCTAAGCATCAGCGTTGGTTCCTGTCGGGCTCCATGACGATCTTTAGTGCTATTCTGATCTTGAGTCTGACCAACGTCCCACCGCCCAACTTGCCCTACCTCTATCCTCTGCTATGTAGTGTGTACAGTTGTCTGCAATTTATGGCGCTGTTGGTAACATTTTACTGGCGGCTGTATCAGTTAAAGTAAATCGCAAATGTTAGTGAAGTTTTCCTGGTGGCTGAAATGTTATTACAATCAAAGATGTACCTTAATATAGACTCTGTTTTTTATGTTCTTGGTTTCAGGAATTGCTTTTTTGTGTGATATAACTATATTTTATTATAGCTTTTTTCAAATTTAGTAAAAACATGTCTTAATCTTGTTAAGATTTCCTGGTCGGTTTTATACAGAAGATCTATAAAAATCGGTCTTGTCATTTCGAATAATTTTCGGAATTGTTAAAGAGGGTTCGCGCCCTGCCAACACGATCATCGAAGGATTAAGCTTTATGCACAACAATTCAGAAATTATAGTGGTTTGTTTGCGGTCGTAGGGATCTGGCCGATCACCCTCAGATAAATCAGCAACTGGTTAGCGGTGATTTTAGAGCTGGAGGGATTAGGAGTGCCAAAGGCTGCAATCCTTTGAGTGATCCATCTCGGACAGTCGCAGAGGTTGTGTTGCTGGGTCTTTTCTTGGCAGTCTGAGCACATGTCATCGTCGTTGTCAAGCCCCACTCTCTCTCTGTAGCTTTTCAGGAGAAGAAAGTGCACAGTGGGATATTTGGACAGTTCTGTGCGGATATGCCTTTGTACCTTTGGTTCTATACTGAGCTCAATTTTCCACTCTGTATTGTTCTTGGTCCATTGTCCTCCAACGCTTGTTCTGATTTTGTTTTTGACACTTGCAAGGCTGATGGTGATGTTCTCTTGACTAAGCGTTGCAGCTTCCTTGGCCAACCTGTCTACTTCTTCGTTGGAGTCAATTCCGATGTGACTGGGAATCCATTGGATAGGAAAAGTTTTCTCACTTTGGGACACAAGGGCATTCCAACAGTCGTCTTTCAGAAGTGAGCTAACATTGATGTGCCCGGTGCCAAGTTTTTGGATAACGTCCCTGATGTCTAGGCAAATGGCGACATTATTAACATTGGATCATCTGAGGTCACCGATGGTTGCCTCAAGACCTATCTTCAGAGCTATCATTTCTGCGTTATAACTGCCTGTTTTAGCTATTGGGATGAGGCTAGCTTCTCTGAGCAGCTTTGGAATTGGTGTGCTTCTGTAGCAGCCTGTGATAGTTTGTGGCTGAGGACGCCGCCTATTGAGATACATTCCTTGAATTCTTTGAATTTTCTTTTGACATTGTCTATTACGACTCTGGATTTTATGCTGCTCAGGTATTTGAGGATCCAGTGGGCCATGCATGTATGAACTTTTATGAGACCGTTTTTCCACACTGTCGAAAGCTTTAGAGAAGTCGATGAGTACCGTTAGAGTTCTTTTGCTGTTGGCTTTTAATGTTTTGGTTTTGAGTCCAGCTGAATGCGAATCAGCTAGTCTTCTGTGTTTTCTGAAGCCCGCTTGTTCGGATCAGATGATATTTTTCCTCTCGATAAGGCGTTTGAGTCTGTTCAGAATAAGCTTTTCCATGACCTTGCAAACACAGCTAGTTAAGCTGATTGGCATTTTATTTTTCTTCTTGAATCGTTTCTTTTCACTTCTTAAATTCTTCGAACCACATGTTTTTCCTAAGATGGTTTTCGGTAGCTTTGATGTGCTTCTCCTCTCTTTTGATCACAACTTCTTCGCATTCGGCGCTCCACTATATTCTTCCTTGCCTTTTTCCTGACTTCGGTATATACATTTTTGGTGCTGGATTAATAGTGTTACAGAATCTTCTGTAGGAGTCCCTGTCCTAGGAGTTGTGTAACATATTTGTGATGTGTTCTTCGAATCCTGCCCAGTCTGTTTTCCTGTAGTTCCATTTGTCTCTCATGGTGATAGTCGTCACTGCTTTTGTTCGTTGATTTTGCTTGATAGCTAGTAGAATGGGGACATGATCTGAGCCGATTCTTCTAGTGGTCTCCCATTTGATGGTTGATTTACACAGGGTGACATTAGGGGTGCTGTAGAAAGTGGCCATACCATTGTTTGCTATACTGAAGTGATGTATGTTGCATTGATCAGCTATGTTTTTGCCAATGTCGTCTTCTTCTTTCCTTGTGTCCCATTCCTCAGAGTGGCCGTTGACGTCACCTGCTATAATGTCGCTGTGTCTCCACGGAAGTTCAGAGGCTTGGTAATTTTGGATTCTACTAGTGTCGTTGACGGGAGCTGTTGAAAGGGGGGATGTATATATTGATTACTGTGGTTTTGTTTTTGTATGTTGATAGTGCCAATTTCGGTATTAGCTCTGCTTGGTGGTGTTTGACTCGCATAGTGGAGATTTTCTCTAACTAGGGTGGTAAAGTTTCCTCTTTGTGTATTTGTTTTCCGCCAACGCCAATCACATTTCAACCATCAATTTTGTAGTCACGCCTTTCTGCTGTTGCACCTAATAAGGCTATAATCTGAACAATCCATTTTTGGTCATTTTGTGTACAGCACACTTCTATTTTTTGACTGCGACCAATTAAAAAGTAATTTCTTTCATTTATTTTGTTTTTAATATCTATGTATGTATATTTTGTTGTAACTTAAGTACGTAAATGGGTAGAGTTATGATGTTTTGCATATAATTATCAAATGTTAAGTAATTGTTTAAATTTGGAAGACAATGTTAACATTTGTTTAATTTCTAATTGACATTCTTGGGATTTCGATTTACAGATAAAATGAGCTCGTTTCATTTGTAAATCGAAATCCTGTTTCATAACCTCAAATAGCATATGTGTCTTATATTGTTCTTTATTACATGTTTGGAAGGGAAGTTCGCGAACTATTTGTATCATTTGCAATGTACTTTATTTGGAAATTATAGAGCAAAGATAGATGAACATCTTCAAGATATGGTTGACCTGGTTCTGAAAATATGTTATTTAAAGTTTACATTTTGTGAGATTCATTTATATATATAATGTATATATGTATATGTATAATATGTAAATGAAAAGTTTATTTTTGACAGTTATCTTTATTCTATATCAAAAACTGAGATATAATGCTTAAACTCAAAAGATACAGAAATTGAGAGTATGTATACAAATAACAAGTTGTTTGGCTGGAAAACCAGGAAATGATAAATTTACTAATATTTGTTGCAAAAATAAACGTTTGAGAATTTGGTATAGTTTCACCCCATTCATAATGTTAAAAAAGATCAATCTGTCAAATTACCCATTCTTGATTTCTTAACTTTTTGGGTTTATGCTAAAACACCTATGTGCAAACAGAGGATTGTTTGTAAATCTACTTGAAATAAAGTTAAAATAATAGAAATGAGTAGGAGAGGCAATATTATCCTTCTTAGTTGAAGATGCTTATGAAATTAATAGAAATAGAGCATTTAATCATTTATAAGCAAACTCTCTCGACCATAAATAAGTTTTGAGGGCCGATATTAGTGGGCCATTAGAAATCTCTACTTATTAATAGTCTTTCGGATAATTACAAATAACTTGTTTGCATTTGAGTGCTAGAGACATTTTCAATTCATTGTGTTGTTAAAATCTCATGTACTAAGAATTTTATTTATCAAATTTTATGCGTTTCTTTTCAAAGAGTGTTCTTACTACTTGCCGGTGCTGGAAAGTTTGTTTCTTTTTTATGATAAAATCCTCAATATTATATTACTTGTTTTTCCTTTTTGTTCAATGTAATAAACATATTTTGCCTAACATATGTTTTATTTTTGTATTTTCTAGTATAAATAATACTTTTTTATTTTATGGTTGATTAATATGATAAATACGATTTGTCTTTAGATTCCCTAGTCACCGTGAAATAAGTACGCAACCATCCAATGACCCATGTGAAGGTTGAGTGAATATTTCAACTTTGTTGGTCGAATTCTTTTCTCGCAGTTTTGTTATAAATAACGCAGGCCCCATGGACGTTTTTATTTTATTATTATATTTAACAGTTGCATCAATGAAACACGTTATTCGATCAACAAGGTTAAAATTTTGACACAAATTTCACAGTAGTTGTTGGATAGTTGTGTGAAATTTTAACTTGATTGGTGGTATACTTTTCTCACAGTGACTGTTAAAAATGACATCAAAACATATCATAATTAACGTAAATTATTGGCAATTAAACTAAAGTCTACTAAACTATATGAGGTAACTGGTTTGAAGGAAACGACGTTAAAATTCAAGCCGAGGGATGTAGCATGGGAAAAACCTGATATGACCAAACATGATCCTGAAGTCTCATTGAGGGGTTTAATTTGAATGTGATCCTGACAGATCATGTTGAAAAATTAATAGCTTGCTGATTTTATTGAGAATATATTTCCCATATAATTACGTCTCAATGAAAAATGTCATTTTAGTGCTAAAATTTTAATTATAGAAGATCGAATCCTTGTTATTAAAACTGCATTTCTTAACCAGAATACGCAGTTTGGTATAACTTTCATATCCCTAAATAGTGCTTGAAATTTGCTACCCACGATACCAAAATGTGTGTATCGAATTTGTTTGGCTAGCACAAGACAACCAAAAAGTCAGATTTCATACCTGGGTGACTAGTTCCTGCTACAATCTTAACTTCGGTGCTATGGACATCAGAGAACAAGAATAATAAAACCTGGTGTAGGATAACATTCGAAAAATAAAGTCACAAAACTCCATTTTTTAAAATTATTTTTCAATTTATACCGTAATCTGCTGCATATTTGACGGGTGTGTGGGGGCAGAGCTCCAACCGGCGTTCTAAGAACATCAAACAACAAGTAAAGATAGATTAGCCTCTAAGAACTATTAAAAGTCAAAAACGTAACTTCAAGATTCGATTCTTTTTATATTTTTCAATTGGTTTTGAAGTTTTCGGACAACTTACAGTTTCAAAAATAACTCGTCGGATATGGATGATTCTTTTCGGGCACCTAAAACTTAAATAGCAGTTTACAATTTAGGCATAGGGTTTTTATGAGACGTTAAATTTTCTTTCCGGTACCCCAATCTGTATACATTGAATTTCTTTACATATAAACCACAACATCTGAAAAATCGAATTTTTGACACGAAGTGACTTAAAACCATCATAAATTCTTAAGAGGGTGGGACCGACAATATAGAATTTGGACCTGGGTATTTAGGGATTTTAAGCAGTACATTTTTGTAAATGAATAAGTTTTACCACCCCTCTAGTTTATATCACAGAGTAGGAATCTATACTCTATGGTTTATATTTTGTGTTAACTTCCTAAAAAACAATGAAATTAGACATAACAAATATTCATGGTGAATCAATATAATGCATACTTTAACATAGACTGATCCAGAGGCTTAGAAAAGTTTTTTTACTCTATGTATTTACATATTTAACTTTTCAAATATAGAATCGTTTTCTATAATAATTTGACCATAGATTAGGAACTAAGCGTAACAATTTGATTTCATGAACAAATTACAGTGAAACCCGTTTAATACGTATACCCTGGGAACAAACGAATTATACGTTATAAACGAATACTCATTAAGCGATATTCATATGTACGCAGTATTAAAAAAGCTAAAACAAACATTTATTCATATGTAATTTAACAGTTAAAATATTTACATAAATACAAAATTTACAAAAAGTGATTTTATGTATGCACTATGTAAGTAAAAAATGATTTTATTTGAAATAGTCTGTAATTGATTTTTGTACCTTAATAGATAAACGGAATTAAATGGTTAATTATTATATATGAGACCAACAAAACCTACTTATTAAGCGGTATACGTATTAACTTGTACCTAATAAACGAACTATTTATATAGCAATTTACATACAAACAAAACGGGAATGCACAAAGTACCTATACGTTATAAACGGACATACGTAATAAGTGGGTTTCACTGTATAATCAATAATTTTGATTAGACAAAATGTAAACATGACACTTACACTCTAGAGCAATAAGAATCGCCACCCTACAATTGAAATTTAACATAAGCGAGTCGATGCATTATTTTTGATAGCTTAATAGGCATAGATTTTAATTATTGTACATACCTAATGAACCGAAATCACCACATAATTCATTGATTATTTAACATTTTATCTACTTAGCTTAAAATTATACATTTATTAGGTAGGTATTATGGGTGGCGATTCTTTTTGCACTGGAGTGTATATTTGGAAATTAAAATGTTGTTTCAAAGATCTGTTGCTTGAATTTATTCAACAATTTAAATACAACTACTTATTGCATAAACAATATTCTAAATTTTAACTCCAAACATAGTATAAAAACAACTGTAGATAAGGTTGATTTAAAGATTACCAATCGTGAGAGTTCATTTTTTTCTGATAGATGCGGCACCCATCTTAGTTTTTATCAACTCTTAATTAAATTGTGACATTTATTTTCGAGCCAATGTTTTTATCAATAGAATACCGAACCTGTTTCAATAGTTCCGTCATATACCTAGCTATAGCGCAGATAATCAGAATTGTATTAACGTTTGGAATACTTTGGATACAAATTTGTTAAGAAAATATTACAACCATAAATATTTGACTATAATGTTATGGCACGATCGCTACAATTACTTTGTCTAGATACTGAATTTATCGAACGGTTGAAATCGACAAAAGCACATTTTGCAACTTGTTTTGCTGCCCACCAGCCACATACCTATCTAGTATAGTATATATTATCTTTCAGATCATTCTATCGAGTTGTATATTTAGAGATAAACAACCTAAAGTCATATTCTCAATTTTTTGATTACTGAATATTAAATTGTATACGGTGACATAGTCCGGTTGGTAATTACTACGGCAACGTTACGAATTGCAGGTTGACAATATGTTATTTGATTACTGTTAACCTTCATTACTCCCACTGGCCGATGCGGCCAGCTTCGATACAGAATTTGTGATTTCTTTACAATTAAGTGATGAATTGACCCAAGTTTTACTGACTTTTCCTAAAACGATGTAAGCTATGAGTTTTTATTGAAAAATTTTCAATTCCTATTTTTAATATCACCTTTTAGTTATTTTTATAGTAGGTAGATCAAGCAATTTATGTTTTGTAATAAAATGAATAAAAATTTATTTAAAAGTGAATCATATTATATCTAATATATAAATACTGTGTTATATACACTGGAGTGCAAAAAGAATCGCCACCCATATACCTAATAAATGTTTAATTTAAGCTAAGTAGAATAA
>JAUYWI010107405.1:0-11117 GCA_034780595.1 Parotoplana pacifica
ACCATCTACGCTACTGTGACCTACACTACCCCTATAGACAAATGAATGAGGTCTATCCGGAAATCGATCCTACGCCGGGATCCTACCTATGGTTCCTAAGCCCTTATACTAACCCCTTAACCATCTATGCTACTGGGACCTACGCTACCCCTATAGACAAATGAATGAGGTCTATCCGGGAATCGATCCTACGGCGGGATCCTACCTATGGTTCTTAAGCCAACCCCTTAACTATCTACTCTACTGGGACCTGGCCCCATATTGATTTTTTTAAAGTGATGTCAATGAATCTTTTCAAAGTATGCACCTTTGTACTAAATTCTATCCCAAACCTTTCCCTGGAAGTATGAAATTAAAAAATCGAAATGACCGTTTTTTACAAAAATATGTATGTATAAGATTTTCTGAGATCCACTCATTGATATTTAGGTCACAAGATTCACAGGATGGATACAAAAGATACCAAAAAATATGTCTGCCTTACAAGAATATAAGAGTCTAGATATTAATGGCTGAAAATTCCTTATACTAAGTGATAATGACAGTGTCTCAGAGCTGATGTCATTATTTTGAAATTATGACAAGGAATGAATCTATAAATGGGAAGAGATATGCAATTTCTTATTAATTTGGAACATATTTTGTAGATTCAATGAAAACCATTACTTGCTATTTCATGGTAATGCTTGACCAAATATTACTATTTTTTACGGCTAACAACATTGCTCATTGAAACATAAGACTTCTGCGGCAGCTACCATATAATAATCATATGTAATCTGTGTAACTGTTATCTTTTCAAATGATTGGAGTCACATCGAAAACTTTGATTCAAGAGAAGATCTTGAAATTTTCTAAGAGCAGTGTTGCCACTACTTATTTTAGGAGATGATGGATTGTGATGAAAAAATTATTTCAAATGATGGAAATAATGTTATTGGATTTCTGTAACTGTCATGCTATGCTGTTATATTTTATGAAAATTGTATTATTTTCTTGTAATAAGGCGGACATATTTTTGGTATGGACTATATATGGTTACGATTTAATTGTCTTCTTTATCAATGATGCATTGGAAATCATTTCGCTTTGCTTCTTTCTTCATTATTTTGGAAGTGAACGAAGGTAGGTTATTTCGAAAGAAATTCTGCAAATCATCGAAGTTGGGTTGTTCATTCGTTTTGATTTTTGAACGCCTCTAATTGATGAAACAGAAAACAATCACAGAGATTTGTAGAAGAATAAGGTGCTTGACAAACATTCTTGTTTTCAAGGAAAGTCAAAGTTACTCTGCTGAAGATATCCTGGCTGACATTTGTTCTGAATTAGACACTTATTCTTCATCTAAAGGCCAGCTTGTAGCTAACGAAAATAAAGAGAATTCGAAGGTATGGATAAGTATCTGTAGTAAAAACGCAGTTAATTGAGAACCACCCTATAATTCCTAGTTTTAAAAACTGCATAAATTCAATTTTTAAATTTTGTTTACACGTCACCAATTTAAAACAGCAGTTTTTAATTTATAGTGAGCAGAACATTAAGCTTTAATTTTCTACTTAAGTACATTATGTAGTTTGTTACGCGTACTTTTAGATGTTTTTCATCTGCTAAAATATTTCGGTATACTGGAGGAAATTGATTTTAGATCGTATGAATTTGTTAACATTAAAAAAATGTAACTTACCTGTATATAAAACAAGCAGAAAAACAAATATATTAACTATATATAAAACAGAAAATACGTTTATCACTCTTAACATTTTATATGTTACAACTTTCTGAGACCATTTTAAAAACAACAATTTCCGCATAAATTCATGAAGGCAAAGGGATGATATGGATATAAATTTAAATAACAATTTTAAATTTATATCTATCATAGTAATTATAAGGAGACAACTAGCATAAAGTAAAAAAACAAAAAATAAAGTGAAAGTTTTATTAAAGTTTGAAATAAACATATGTGACCAATTAAACATCAAGCTCATACAGATTGAAGTTAATGATTCAAGAATAATCGCTTAGTGTTATTTTGTTCAGTAGACCTTTCAATTAGTAAGTATCCATTTCAGTAAAAACAATATTGGACCGAATCCAATATATTAGTGTTTTATAAAAAAATATATACTTTCAAATACATAATTTTTCTTGCTCCATGCACATTATGTACACATACTATAGATAGTAAATTATATAGATATAACTAATTTAATATCTATTACACGTCGTACCTATATAAAATAACAAAAAATGCATAAACATTATTTTATCTGTAATATAAACTTGCTGTGAGCTTTTATTTCAATTTGTAGGAAGTCAGTAGTTTATTTTAGTTATTTACAGTAAATTAATAATAATTTTATATTAGATTGATTGTTGTGATAACTTTACTAACAAAATACAAGGACGGAAACACAAACATCAATAGTTCATAATTGTTATATAATTTTCTTAACAACTTCTGTTTCATGTAGCCTCCAATTTTATAATGGATAAGATGTTTTTGTATAATTTATTTTCAGTAATTATGTAGTTACACAAACAATGTAAGTGTTTTGATGTGTATAGTGTTTTGTATGTATAGTTATATTAAGAAGTTTCTTTGGAAGAAGTTTCATTACGACAATCCTGACGGCAAATACATGGTGGTTGACTTTCTGTTTGGAATTCAGGACGTGGTGAATAGCGACAAAACATGTGGACAAATTCATATCGGAACAGTCGACTACAAGCCAGATACAAGAAGCACTTACAAGACAGTGACAACTCCATAAAAGACCCTAGATGCGCCAATAAGACTTTATTATATTTGGTATGCTCCTGTGGTACTCGATTTTCATACAGTGTGATATACAGCATCAAAAATTGTGTAGGAAGATGCGTGATTGCTTCAAACCAAGCAAGTACAAAACACAATGGAGAACTTTCTTCAGATGAGTGGAACAGATTTGTGCTATCGGTGGAGGTAGTAGCAATAGGAGCTGATGTTGAAATCGTAGGTTCGGGAAATGATGGTGGTACTAAATTTAAATCAATACGTTCAGACTCCATACTACTCGAGTGATGGTGTTGGTGGGTCTGAAGACGGTCTCGAACATAGCGGCCGCACAAAACACATCCAAGAATGAATATAGCCGAATAAGGAATTATGTTGTTCACATGAAAATCCACAATCCGCCATGTGTTGAAAAAGGTTTGCCACTGACGCAAAACATCGCATCTGTATTCGGGCTGCTGAAAGAGGCCCATCATCCAGATGAAATGAAAGTATGAAATGATTGCTATCACGACAAGTACTCCGATGACAAGACTGTACTTACAATTGCATACAAGCAGTGAATCACGTGTAGGACGTCGGAATTGCAGCACTATGTAAGACAAGGAGGACCACGAAGATAAGAAAGTTGTACAGAAATTGAAATAGATAGTGAGTGGACAGGTAAGCTTTACGCCGTTGAAATTAGAGATCTAAAACGAAAAACAATACTGAAAATAAGAAAGTACCTACATATCCTAACCAAATTTGCGAAAAGTCCCATTTTAAATTGATAAATTTTATAAATTGTGATCCGTCCAGAGTACTTAAATCTATCATAATTGGAAGTAAACTTACGGTTGGAATGAATTGAATAAAGACAATCAATAATCTGATAGTATCTGAGATGGTAAGACAAAGAAGAAAAATGTTGAGGCTGTTTCGTAGATGTGGACGTTTGGCAAATAAGATTAGAAGCATTGAATTAGCAACAAAACCAACCAACGTATTGACGATAGGGAAAATGATAGGTAAAGACTCTTTCTCTTGTGCTCCCAAAGTAGCATTGCTACTATTTTGAGAAACATTGGCTGGAGTTGGTGTAAACATTGAATTGTCCAGTAGCAACTTATATTAGCTACACGTGATTGTTTTCTAAAAAATGAAACAAAATAAATTATTTAAAACTACCAAGAATAGACTTGTGGTAGCGTAAAACTTTTGTCAATTTTAATAAATGCAAAAGTCAACAGTTTGGAAAACATTTGTTCAACCGGTTTCGAATACACATTGAGTCTTTATGAAGAGTGACAATATAAACTGATTCGTAAGCTCTATAAGCTAGCTTGCCTTGCCAGAATATTATACGACTTCTGAAAATAGGCTAAATTTCGGACATTTCAAATTCTAGAACAATCAACCAGTCAATAGATTGACCTTTGCTAGGTTAGCAATGTGTGCAGATTTCAAATCGATTCAGTAGTTTTCGACTTATTAATCCTCAAAGATAGACATTTTTCTAAAATTGTTTCTTCTTTATTGCTTTATATATTTCTTCATTACCGATAATGGTCTCTAAACGTTAACCAATTTTATTCATATATTTAACTTTTAGTAGAAAATCTATTTTTAGATCATTAGAAAGCCATTCACTTTCTCTATAAAAAAAACCGCAAATATATTAAGTTTATTTCACAATTTTAAGATAAGAAAAGAGAGGTTCAAAAGGCTGTAAAAAAGATAAGGAAAGTTGGTTTGAAATGAAATGTAAAGAAGTAAAAGAGTCAAATGTAAGAAACAACAGCGGTAGCGTATATAAAACTATCAGATAATTTTTTGATAAAAGAAGAATTCAACAAATTAGCATCAAACACAAGCATAGTATAGTTTTTACGGACAGTAAACATTCCCTTGCAAGGATAAAAGATTACACTGAAGAGTGGTATAGGAAAGAAAATGAGAATAGTACTGATATTCACGCAACCATAGAATTAGATGAAAAGGAACCCAATATTTTTATGGAGGAAATAGAAAAAGCAACGAAGAAAATAAACAATGGAAAATCGAATGGGTGGGATGAAGTACCAGGAGAGCTTTGGAAGTAAGAGAAAGCTGGGGCAAAAGTTTTGCTTAGCATCTTCAATAAAATCTAGAAAAATAATGAATGGCCAAAAGAATGGACAAAACTGCTATTTATCCCTATACTTAAAACGGGAGACCTGCAAAACTGTAAAAATTACAGAAATGTCAGCAAAATCTTGTTAAACATGATTTAAAATGGTATTAATCAATACTCAGTGAGAGAGATTCCTTAAGAGCAAGCTGGATTCCACCAAAGTTGAGGAACAGGCGATATGCTTTTTATCTTTTAGCTTGATTGAAAAGACAATTGCATTGGATTTTACATGATTTTTATAGATTATAGTAATGCCTTTGACACAGTAGATCATGGAAAATTACTCAGCATCATGAAAAATGGCTGTGGCGAGTCACCTAGTAGCGCTAGTTCAAGGTCTGTACGCGGATCAAAAAGCAGCTATCAGGTGGAATCAAGAACTGTTAGAGTAGAGTGGTTTAAAATCGGTCAAGGTACGAAACAGGGCTGTATAATTTCACCAACATTATTCTATCTATATGCAAAAAGCATCATTAGAAGAAAATATGAGAGGAACCCTTGTTCACAGGTGTGATAATTGGAGGCAGAATGATTCAGACATATCTTCGAATGCTTCAGACATCTATTGTGCCTATGCTAGATGACCTTTCACTGACTGAAGCCTTCAACGTATAGTTTCAACAAGATGGAGTACCAACTCACTTTTCAACCATTATGCGGGATTTTCTGAATCATGTATTCAGTTTTAATTTAATAGCAGAGTTTTGGGGCGCCACCCTGTATTTTATATTGGTATAGAAGTTTTTGAACACCTACAGCTTCTGAAACAACTTAGTTGGAAATCTGTGCTTAAGTAGCAGTATCCAAATTGTACATGGGTGTTAGAGACATCAATTGTTTATACAGTAGCCTACTTTAGCTTAGACAACTTACCAGCATCTGAAAAATCGGATTTTGGACATGAGTATTAGTGCTATTCTAGAATTCAAAAGAAGCATATGGTGCATCAAATTTGATAATGTGCATCGATTTTACTTGGATTATTCAAGACTTCCAAAAAGTCAGATTTTGTACCTGGGCGACTAGGTACTGGCATAATACAATTTTAGACATAGGCAATGTGTGCAATAAACTACGAAAATATTTGTAAGTGAACAGCCTCTAAGATTTGATAAAAGTTAAAAAAACAAAATCACAAAATTTTTAATAAATAATTTGAAGTGAAACCGTAATCTGGACTAATCATGGTGAACATGGTTGCAACACAATAGCTTCTATGATTTGTATATTAGTTTAGGGGTATTCTGAGATCATGTAGCTCACATTTGAAACTACGGTCAAATGAATGAATTTATATTTTAAATCAATCCGTCTAGTAAAATAGAAACCCTTATACTTTTCTAAAACAACTCAACAACGTCTTAGCCCTGCCACAAAAATATGGTCTGAAATTTTTGATATACTTCTTTTTCTAATAAATTTAATTACATATTTACAAACAAAACTTATGGATAGGTAGGTATGTTTCGGGTTTCTAATATTAGGTATTTTCTTTTGGATTTGGGTGCCGACTGATGAAACGCAGTTCTATAATTTAATAATAATATTAATTTATTTTTTGTAGTTGAAGAGTACAAAAAGTAACCAAAGGCTGTGAGAACAGATTGAACTGGCACCTAAACTATGATTACAAAAAAGAAAAAGAAACATACAAATTTATAAAAAAATAGGTAATATTAAAATTTAATGTCAGATGATTATTTTTCTATTTTTTTAGCAATTTACTTTTTCCATTTCAATCCATTTTTGTTTAAATAAAATCAAATAGGCAAATATCTGGTGATCATCTCTACCTTTTCAAATTATAAATTTCATAGGAGCTATAACAAACAGATACGAAATTTAAAAAATTTCAAAGTACCGTGTAGGTTAGTTAGAGTTATGTAGGTAATTAACATTTTGAGAAATAAATTTTGGAAAAAAAAAGTGAGTTAAAATTGACCATATAAAATATAGATAAGAATAGGTGACATTTAATTAGCTAATAAATTATAAATAGGTAAAATTTGATCATGATACCTATCGTATCATATGTGGATCCACATCTGATACGTTATCAGGGTGACAAATAAGAAACCCGTAGCTTTACCTAAAGTATCAATTTGCTGATGTATAATGATTTTAAGATGTGTCAAAGATGGTGGGAAATAGTGAATATTAAACATATTTCTATAGATAAAACAATAAACCTATAATTACTCCTATTTGATACAAATATCGTTAGATTTACGATTTCTTTGAAAATTAAAATAGGGACGTTAAATAATGATTTAAACCAATTCTAAAGTCTGTCAGGATTTTAATGTGTTTTACTACAAATAATTAGGTACTATTAGAAGAAAATAAATTACATTCATACATATCATTTCTACGAGTATTAATCCATAGGAAATGAAACATGACGTCCATTATTCAAACAACTTAAAAATATCGAAACTTTTCACAAATTTTGTGGCGGACATAACATTCATCATAGAAATTTTAGATATAGTTTTTGGAAGCCAATAAAAAATAGTTTTTATATTATTACTAAAATATACTATATTGGTTTATTTAAGGATATTTTTACCAACTAATATCCATGATGATAGTATATATGTATGTAGACCGTATTTTTCAAAATATGCATTATTAAATATACTAAATATGTACTAATAAAATATTTATAAATTACATATTTTCTTATTGTCAAATGATGATTACTTCATCAGTTCATTAGTGTGTAATAAATGTTAGAATATTTATGATTTTTGAATCTTTTAACTATTTTTTTAAAATATTAAATAAATAATTTGAACAGACATCAATTTCTAAATTTAACATCCATGTCACGATTTCTTTAAATTACCCTACAATTTACAATCCATTGCACTATTAATTTTGCATCAAAATCCAAATACCTATATGGGATAGATTCATTAAACTTAGACTTCGTAGTAGAAAACCCATATTTATACAAGTATGTCCATGTTTGCATTTGTCTGATCATTTATAAGTAGTTGTGCTTCCTAATACAAAAACCAAATATAGCAAAACTATTTCCAGTAGTTTGCTGTGAGTATAAGAATGTTTCGAAGCACCTACTCTTTTGTACAGAGCTCTAGTTGTATGGTTGGACATTGGACTCTCTATCTAGAGGTGCCTGGTTCTAACCTGACTAGGTATGTAGGTACTCTGGGGAATAGGATGTTAGTTACGCCTATGGTATTTCTCTTCTGAGAAGTATTATACAATATCAATTTTGATAAAACTTACCAGCTTATTTTTTAGAACTAAAAAAATTTACAAACATTCAGAAATGCATAAAGTGTTTATTTCTTTTTAAACTAAATTTATAGGAAATTTATTTCCCTAAAGCTTCAAATGAAGAGATTTTAGACACCTGCTATTTGCTAGGCTCGCCTTCCTATTAAATTTCAGTTACTCTTTTTAAATGCAGGAAAATGACATGTCTAAAACATATGACCCATGAATAAATAAAAGTAAATTGGGAAGTAAAAAATATAAAGTAGGTATACACAAAGGACATTTAGAATATCTCTAAGTACACTAGTGAACTGTGAGATTTATTGCCATTCATAGTACTAAATTTTCAGAAAAATACAGAGCTCTCAATCAAAGTAATCAAAGATTTTAGCTGTTTTGTCCAAAAATGCGCATTTCGTCAAATTTAACTTGTTGTGTCTTATTTTATTAATATTGTTAATTCATTTAGGTCACTCTAGGAGAAGGAAACTCCGACTACAAACCTGGAGAAGGACACTCCTGATCAAACCGCCTCTTTTTCATGATGAGTCTATAAATTGGATTAAAGCTAACAGGCCACCAAAAAATTTGGGGGCTCGCTCGGTAGGTGCAAGGAGGCCTGGAAGCTACTTTCCAGAAAGCTACATCACTCGATGTCCCCACATGGGGATTGAATCCTCGCATTGCCGCTAATAGAAGAAGAAGAAGAAGAAGAAGAAGAAGAAGAAGAAGATACACTTTAATGAGATTTTTTGACATCTAGATGTACGTATTAAACATTTAAACATAATATATTTTATGTATGGTTTCTAGGGACTCTAAAATTGCATAGCAACAAACTATTTTTAACATATGTATGCATTTTTGGCACTTAGTATAAAATTAGTTGATTTTAATAAAATTTGGTTACCTAAAAACTAAATTAGGGGTAAAGAATAGGATTCTAGGAATGCCCAAAATAACAATAGCAGAAATACATTTTAAACAATATAATAAATTATATCTGTGAGTAAATTTCTAAACACTAAGGAGTAGTTGTTGAGCTGTTAAATAAGAGATAAGTCAGGTTATATTTCTTATTATTAATGTCTAGTTTCCATGTTCTTGTTAGCTTATCTCTGCTGGCAGGCAAAAACTGTTTAGAAAGTGGATGAGTGTGAAATTAAAAGTGTTTGTAGGTAATTATAAAACTATGTATGTATTTTTATTAGCACTTATTGCTTAGTGGTGTCTACTAGCCAATCTGAAAATTCAGGATTGAAATATGTATATAATTCAAAATAACATTATATCAAGGAAAGGCTATTAGTGACAAAGTATTCTAAACTGAATTTCTTAAGATATTGGTTCTATATCGCCACTATTATTCAGAAATTATGAAATTCCTAATATAATCAATTTACTAACAAAGAAATGGCGTAAACTAGAAGATAAAAAAACAAAACAAAAATCCGGAAAAAAGGTTTTGTATAAACCAAATTAGTTTTTTTCTTAGGTATGGAATATACTTTTATTTTACTCTAAACAACTAGGTTACACACAGCATACAAAATTATTTTTTCTATAGGTATGTATTGGTTTACTTGCGTATAGATTACTTTTACTATTTCAATAAACTAATTTGGTTCATATAAGACTTTTTGTGTTTTAATCATTCATACACATCAACACATTTTTCAAGAAGAAACTACAAAAAGATTGACATGGCGAAGTCCTAACAATCAAACTAAAAATGAAATCGACTGCATACTCTCAAGTAAGATGTTTCCACCATTAATCAAGTAAATGTAGGAAGCGACCAGATCAACACGAAGCTAGAAAGAACAATGAAGTTACGAAAACATCCCAAGGCAAATCTGGAAACTTTAAAATTGAACCACAGTGCCTTTCAAATAGCGTTTAGTAAGAAGTTCCATGAACTCCAAGCAGATGACAAAAACGACAGGAACGACCAAATAGTCAAGATCACCAAGAAATGTGCTTTAGCATTAGCTGGAAAAAAAGAATAAAGCCATTCCCTCAGGGTTATCACAAAGCCTGAAAGATCTCATGGAAAGAAGAGGGACAAAATACCAGTAAGATCGAATACGCCGAATTGTGTAAAACACGAGAACCAGAAACATAGAGATAATCAAAGCAACCATAGAAAAGAAGGGCAGTTTGAAAAACATGAAGAAACAATCTAACATCGCTAGAGAGGGAATAACCTTTCTGAATGATAAAGATGGAATAAAATCACCAATCAAAAAAAGATCCTGAACAGAATAAGAAAATTTTAAGAAGATCTATATTCATCAAATATCCCAATTGGAAACATTAAAGACCCAGAAGAAGATATCCCCGAGATAATGACAGACAAAGTAAAGAATGCTATAAAAGAAATGAAAAGGAACAAGGCTCCAGGACCTGTTAAGCTAGAAAGTGATGTAATCAAGGAAGCAGAAGAATCCTTAGAAAAGAGCTGACTAAGCTGTTCAACTTATGCCTTGTGAAACGTAAAATGCCTGAAATTTGGAAGGACTCTAAATTAGTCATCCTACACAAGAAAGGTGATACGAAAGACCTAAGCAACTATCGTTTCATCAGCCTACTGGCACATATCTATAAAATATTTACCAAGATCCTTACGAAGAGACTGGAGAAAAAACTATCTAGTTTTTTCTCCAGTCTCTTCGTAAGGATCTTGAAATCCAGTCTAGACTAAAATCTATCAAGAGAACAAGCTGGATTTCAATGTAAGGAACACAATCGGCTTCTATGCCTAATTTACGTAGACTTGGAAAAAGCCTTTGACTCAGTGGAAATAAACGCAATGCTCAAATCTCTGGAGTGCCCTTTAATAAAAAAACAGGCTTCCAATACCTTTTTTGTCAATATCTTCTACTTTTTCTCTTCTTATGCAAAATTGGCAAATTTTCTTTACTTCTATGCTTTGATATG
>JAUYWI010107416.1:0-22135 GCA_034780595.1 Parotoplana pacifica
TGAATCTAAATTAAATAATATTTTGTTTTGAAAACTTCCACCTCCAAATCTTACTTTTGTTTTTAAAATTCTTTGAACAATTACGCTTTTTATTTTTTGTTTAAAGGTTAAGTTATTCAAGGATTTTAATTTTTGTATCATTATGTTATCTGCAATATGTTTTTTATTTAATTTTTCTTCATTAGATAAATCAGAATTTTCTATATCTCGGTATTGTAAATCGTGCCAATATGCAATATTATCAATTGGATCGACTGGTTTTGACCAATCATAAGGAATATCGTTTTCGTCTAATCTTTTTTGTAGTTGTGTATTTGCACCTGTAAAATTATCTGTTTTTCCATTATTATTAATCCAATGGTATTCATTAAATGGAGTTGTTGAAAAAAACTTTTTTAAAAAGGAAGAATTTGATAATGATTTTTGAATATCTAACGCAGTGCCTTGTTTTGGAATGAGATAAAGTGGTAGAGTCATTTTTAAAAAATAAATTTATATTTAATAAAATCACCAATACACACTCTCTAGTTAAATGTTTACATTCAAAAAAGTACCACGCGTGGTACTATTTGTCATATTGAAGAACCAGAGATTAAATCTAACTAAGAAAGCATTAAGTTGTTATGATGAAAATGTTTACATTCAAAAAGTGCCACGCGTGTTACTATTTATCATATTGAAGAACTAGAGATTAAATCTAACTAAGAAAGTATTAAGTTGATATGATGATAAGAGATATATTTCTAATAATGGAATTAATACTTTACCTTATTGTTAACAAGTGAATTAAATACACACTCTAGTTAAATGTTTACATTCAAAAGTGCCACGCGTGGTACTATTTATGTTGACATTATGTCTTCACACCAAAAGTTAGGATTATTTTCTAAAATTGTTTTGATTGTTTCAATATTGGATTTTAATACTCTAAGTGAAATATTTACTCTTCCAATTTTAGGAAACTGCGTCCAAAGAGAATATAATTTTTTGGCAAAGTAATATTCTGAGAGGGAAATTATTATATTGTTTTCTTTGAGAAAATTTAATATTAGATTTCTTTTTGGAAAATCAATTGATAATAAGTGAAGACATTTTCCGATTTGAATTTTATTATACACAAGATTTTTTATCTGATTTTGTTCAATTTGTAGACAGTTTTGCAACTTGGAAATTTGTTGTCTTGATGTAATTTCATTACTGTTGTATAGGATATTGAGATCCACATTTGAATTATCAAGGATAACACTTTTTTCTAGTAGTTTCTTCAACTTTTTTTTCAACTCTTGTTTTCGTAAAATTTTGATTCTTCTTTCACTGTCTCTTTTAGCATTCTCTGCTAAAGTTGCTGTTTCTTGGATTTCGTTTTCATTGAATTGATTGGGATTTTGATTTATGAATTCATTACATTTAATACGAAAACGTTCACGCATATCATTAGTTATAAATTCTTGGTTAATTTCTTCTAAAAACACCTTTACTTTCTTTGCAGTTATTAAACGAGAATTCAATAATTCAGAATGATCCATTTGAAATTAGAAATGTGTAAATATTGATGAAAGATAGATATACGAAAAAATATGCTGTAAAGTAAAACACGTAATATTGAATGAATGTCTATATTTACATGCAGAATAATTAAGGTTTCTCGAGGTATTTTATAAAATAATAACAGAGTGGGGAGTTAACATGAGGAATATAAATATGTATTGTCATTATAAAGATTTTATCTACCTATCATTAGGTTGAACAAGCAAAACAATTTCCAAGCCGCACCCAATCACCAAGGACAACCCACAATCAAAATTGTTGTAGTCATCTATAGTATAACAATATATTCAAAAATCATTATCTTTCTCAAATAGTTGAAAAAATATGTATGCCTAATGAGTAGTATGATTACTAAATAATAATTTTTTAATGTTCCCCTATTTTATTTGAAATCATCCACGTGAACAAGGATGAATGAAAACAAAAATTAAAATCCTTAGATAATTTAACATTTAAACAGAAGATAAAATATTAAGAGCAACAAAAAGTAAGATGTATGGGTATTATATGTTTAAACGTTTCTCAATGAAGTACAGAAAAAATTAATCATTTTTAGAGATAAAAAATGCACTATGGTGGTGATTTACAAAATACTTTAACAAAACTACCTGGGTTTCCATGGTCAAAATATTCCGGTGAACAACATCTTTTAAATCATAACTTCACGGGCACTGGTACCCGTTTAGATAAAAGATTAGATGCAAATGATAATCCATTACCTGGAGAAGAACCAGTGAATAGAATAGATGCGGCTGCTCTAAAACATGATATTGTTTACCGCGATTATCAAGACAAAGAAACGAGACACAAAGCTGATATGATAATGATAGCAGAATTGAAATCAATTACTAATCCTACATTTAGAGAAAGAGTCGAAAGAGCTTTAGTAATTAAAATATTACAAACAAAACTAAAACTGGGTGCTGGGTTAAGAGAAGAAAAGTACGCAGGTGAAATCCATAAAGAATTTAGAAAACAAAAACCATTACTAAAAGTAAAGGTGTTCAATAAAGATGATATATGGAGTGCAGATATTATTTACATGCCCCCAGAGAAAGGTTATAAATATGTATTAACAGTTATTGATTTATACACAAGATATGCGTGGGCAGTACCTATGAAAAAGAAATCTGGATTAGTTACAAAGGAAGCATTTCAAAATATAATGAAAACCTCAAACAGAAAACCTAAAAAGGTGTGGGTGGACAAAGGAAAAGAATTTTATAACAAAGAGGTGAAAGAATTATTATTTGAAATCTATTCTACTTTTAATGATGGGAAAGCTGTGGTTATAGAACGATTTAATAAAACATTAAAAAATTTAATGTTTAAGAAATTCACAGAAACAGGAACACAAAAATGGTTAACTTTACTCCCGGAAGTAATGGATTATTATAATAATAAAATACATAGCTCAATAAAGAGATCTCCAACCGATGCTTCTAACAACCCAGAATCTATTAAACAACAAAATGATGATAACAATTATTCAAATATTCACTTGCCCAAGACAAAGCAGAAATTCAAAATACATGATAGAGTAAGAATATTCAAATGGAAGAATACATTTGAAAAAGGATACACTGGATATTGGCGGGATGAAATCTTTAAAGTAAGTAAAGTAGTCAAATCATCCCCGATAACTTATGAATTAAACGATTTAAATGATGAAGAAATAATTGGAAGATTTTATACCCATGAATTACAGAAGACAGAATTTTAAATTTTCTGTTTAAAAATGCCTTTAATTTTAAATCACGAAAAGAAAAAGTTTTCTGGATCTGGAATAGCTGATATAGTTACCAACTTTGTTCAAGCTAACAAAGAAGTTATTTCATCAGGAGCTAAAGCAGCATCATCAATTGCGAATGCTACTTCTAAAATTTCAGATACAATTAAAAAATCAAATGAATTAAAAGAATTACAATTAATCAGAGAAGCACACAATAAAAAAATTGAAAATTCAAATAAAGAAATTCCTCAGAGTGTGAAAGATAAATTAAAATCTGGCTCTGGTTTTAAGAAACATTAAATTTTCCTATTTAAAATGGAACAAGAAGATATTTTTAAAATATTTGAACCAATCAGATATTATTATAATAGAAAGAAAGAAGATGAATTAATTATATCTCCATCAACATCAACAGGTAATAACTTGAATACTTCAGGATCAAAAACAACATTTGAAGTAAACAATACTTCATCATTTCTCCGTTTACATAAATCATATATTAGATGTGAATTTAAATTAACAAATGTTGCAGGAGATGCAGTACCAGGGGCAACATTAGAACACAACTTTTTCCCTAGAATGTTTTCACAAATGATTCTTGAAGCAGGTTCTAATCAAATAGAAACAATCACACAACCAGGTGAAATAGACACAATGTTAAAATCGGTTCTGTATCCAAAAGATTATTCCGATGTATCAGGTTGGATACCCGATGAGGGAGATGGAGGCATTGTAACTGTTAGTGAGCTTGCTGTTGCAGCGAATACTGCTGCGACTGATGCAGCGAATAGTTTAGTTATACTAAATCATCTTAGACAACATATGATAAATTATGTTAATACTAGAGTGTCAATAAAAGCAAATGTTGGTTTTAAAAAACGTATAAATTTTTATAGTCAAACAGTAGCAAATAGTCACGTAGGTTATATTAATTGGCCATTACATCCATTGTTTGGTTATCTAGATCATGATAAAGTAACCATTAATTTACCTTATAAACTTCACCTCACAAGACAAGTAAATGATAATGACATATTTTATGGTACTACTGCATCGAAACTTAAAATTACTAAACTTGAATTACATATACCACAAATAACTCCTTCTGTTGAAGTTGAAACTAAGTTGTTAAATTCTCTAACAAAAGATATCCCAATTCATTTCATGAAACGTCTAACCTTTTGCACAACATTTACCAATCAAAAAATGGATTGGAATATTCAGAACTCTTCAAACACCCCTAGATATATCATAGTAGCATTTAAACAAACCGCATCTGCAGTAGGTACAAATAATTCTAAATTTTGGATTGATAAAATTACAAAAATTCAGGTTAGATTAAACAATGATAGATATCCCATAGAACCGATAACGATTGATTCATCTAAAGGTGATGTAATTGAAGCGTATCATATGTATGAAGAAATGTGTAAAACGTTTGGTTTTCAACCACAATTTAATTATAACAATTATCTTAAAAATTATCCCATCTTTTGTTTTGATGTAAGTGCTCATGCAGAAAATTTAACAAAGAACGGTGTTCAAATAGTAGTTCATATTGAGAAGAGCACTGCAGATGTGATAACAGGACACTGCCTTGTAATGGAAGAGAGTGAACATCTTATAAAAGTTATTGATAAAAGGATGGTCAGGATTGAGTAAAATTTATGTTTAAAAAATGAAGATTGAAACTTTTATTAGTAAAATAATAAAAGCAATACATGATGAGAAACCAACAACCATTAAATTCAATGGTAAATCATATAGCATAACAAAAAAAATAATTAATGAGTATAAAACTTATAAAGTTAGAGATCTTGATGAAGAAACGCTATCTAATGCAAGCAATGTAATAAAGACGGGGGGTTTTCTTCCTCTTCTACCTTTAATATTTGCTGGGTTAGCGGCGGCTGGAGGTATAGCTGGTGGAGCGGCAGGTATAGCAAAAGCAGTTAATGACAAAAAAGCAGCAGATGTTGCAGAAGCAGAAGCTGAGAGGCATAATAAGAAAATGGAAACAATAGCATCTGGTAGCGGTTTGAACTCTATCGTTAGAACAATCAAGGATTTTGGAAAGCAATTTAGCGGTGAAAGTAAGAAAACAATTAGAGATGGTTTATTGAATCTAGCTGATAACATTAAAATAGAAAAACAGGGTAGTGGATTATTCTTACGTCCATATAAAGAAGGAGAAGGGTTATTTTTAAATAAACAATAATTTTCTGTTAAAAAATGAAACGTTTCAAACACAATCCAATATTTCCAACTCCTTTACTAATGTGTATCGTTGGAGGTTCTGGGAGTGGTAAAACAAATTTACTTTTCAGAATGTTAACTACACCAGATTTATTAGATTATAATAATCTCATGATTTACACCACAACACCCAGTCAGCCATATTACCAATTTTTAAAAGGGTTAGAACATTTACCAAAAGATGAGATACAAAGATTATTTTATTTATATGAAGACGATGATGAACTTAAAGAATACTCTATTGAAGAATTACTTCAGGAGGCAGGACAAACTAAAACCAACATAGTTGTAACAGTAACAGATAACCAAGAGAGGTTAAATGTTAATAATATCGATGGTAATAGGAAGAACTTAATAATATTTGATGATTGTGTAACTGAAAAAAATCAACAATTGCAACAAGATTTCTTTACTAAAGGACGACATAAAAATTGCCATGTCATTTACCAGTCACAATCTTTTTATGGAATCGATGGATCGTTTATACGAAGGAATGCAAACTGTTTTATTTTCTTTAGTTTGAATGATAGAAATTTGTGTCAAATTATTCAAGATGTAAATATTGGAATGGATAAGGATTCTTTCAAAAAACTTTGTAAACAACAGTGGGATAATCCTGGAGAGTACAAATATGTTTATGTAAATATAAGAAAACCAACAAAGGAAAGAGTAACTTCTATTTTACCCCTTTAAAAATGGAAGAATATCTTAACCAATTAAAAAATCTTTCACTAGCTCGACAAAAGTTTCGAAATATAATTTATGAAGATAAAATTGCAAAAGTAGGTTATCAACAAAATGTGGAAACATTATTTAAACCCTTAACAGATAAACTAGACACACCAGAAACATCGACAACTGTTGAGCCAAAAAGCAACGATGGGTTAGACGATGCTACAAAAGATTTTATAAATTGGTATGGAGACACATTCATAAGTAAACAATCGCTTCCTCAATCTCTAATGTTCAGTATCAATAAAAATACTGGGGTTGTATCTATAGGAGGTAGCACTCAAAATTTAAAATCAGTTGCATTTTCTTACATGAATAACATGTTGTATATTAAGATAAAAGATAAAGAAAAACAATATAAATTAACTCAAGGTTTAATCGATTTGATTAATGGTAAAAAGTTAGAAGGATCGGAGGAACTTATAAATTATGCTAATTTTCTAAAGGATTCTGAGAGAAGTAGTAAACCACAAAGAATAAAAGATTTGGAAGAAAAAACAAACATACAAATTATTGCAGCGAATACACAAGGCGATGGATTACCAACAGTTGTAATATCAGATAATACTGATGAATTATTTAATAGATTAAACATTTTAATAACAGCTAGAGACGAAGGACATAATTCTAGTTACAATGAAATTAATGCAATATTGAAAAGGTTATTAGAAAAGGAAGTTATAACGAAAGATCAATTCTCAAAGTTAATGAAGTGAAAAAATATATATTAAAAAATGGGTTTATCACCCCCGAAGTGGTCGCTCTCTTTCACAGAGTTTATGAATACCTATGGAAACAACACTACAACCAATTTTCAATTAATTAAATGGGCAAAAGAATTAGGAATAAAACCGTTTCATTACTGCATGCGTGATGAGATAAAAAAGTTAAAAAGTTGTACACATTATTTTGCTATTGTAAATATTCATACCTCAAAAGATAAAGGAGTTCACCATTCTGCATTATATAGAAAAGGTGATGTGTTTTATTTTTTTGATTCTTTCGGGTTAGATCCTACAAAAGAAATACTTATGTTAACTGAAGATGAATTCATTTCATCAACATTTCAAATTCAAAAATTAGGTGAAAAGAATTGTGGACAATTATCTTTGTGGGTTCTGTACAAGCTTTCCAAAGGTAAAGAGTTTGAAAAAATAATATTAAATTTAATTTCTTAAAAATGGAAGAAACATTACAGAAGTTAAATGATTCTATAAACCAAAAATTTGAAGAATTGATAACAATACAATGTACAACAAATGATATAAATTTTTATCTGGCGGGTGAAGGAATAATTTTAAATCCTAATTTGAACTACAAAGCAGGTATTACCCTTTTCTCTATTTATAATTCTTTAAGAAATATTACAGCTGATAACAACATGTTTTATTATGAACATGAAAACAAGAATTATGAACTTAAGTACGATTCAGGAGCTTATGAGTTGAAAGAAATTAATAAGCGAATTCCAATTGCGGATATAGCATTTGAACCTGATGTTATATTGAATAAAGTTAGGATGACTATTAAACCAAATAATTCAGTGGATTTCACAAAAGACAAAACATTTAGAAAACTATTAGGATTTGATTCGAAAGTATATCAAGCAGGAACACACCTTGCAGAGAACACTGCCAACATTCAAAATGATATTCATTCTATTAATCTAAAGTGTAATATTATACAGGGTAATTATGTAAAATCTCCAACTAGTAATATAGCTCACCAACAGAATATTATTTTATCCATACCATCATTCACTGTGGGTTTTGGTGAAAAAATAATCGAGAAACCGAATCCTCCAATATATTTTCCAATAAATACAACTAAGATTAAAAAAATAGTATTAACTCTTGAAGATGGAAATGGCAAACAATTAGATTTTGGAAATGAAGAAGTGTTTATTCAAATACATATTAAACAAGAGTAGTGTAAAAATTTGTAATAAAAATGACAAATATATTTTGTGAAAGTACTAAAAGTAACAATGACACAAACAAAGTTAATTATAAACAATTAGACAAGTTTTACATTAATCAGGAAGGTGATCATATGGGGGGAATTTTAAATATGAACAATCACAAAATTATAAATGTAAAAGCTCCAACAGATCCGAAAGATGTTGTTAATAAGGATTATGTAGATAACTATGTAGATAACTATGTTGATAAAAAGATAATAAACATAAATAAGGATACTTTTGTTCAAAGTGGATTTACTGTAAAATATACATGGGATGATATTCCACATTGGCAATTTGTTTATTTAAACATTTTATTTTATGAAACACATGTAACAGGAATATTACACCGAAATACATTAGATGTGGTACATTTTAGCGCAAGAGGTGATAAATTACCTGGTCATGCGGAGTATATTAATAATTATTATGGAACTGTAAAAATTAAGAATCCTCCTACTGATGGAGGTTTTCTACTAGAAGTTGCAAATTTTGGTTATTATAGAAATTCATCTGAAGGTGAATGGGTTGCTCGGGATGGGTCAGATAATTATGGGGTTTCTCAGATTTCAATATTTTGAGGTTCTAGTTTGTTCCCTAATTTCTTTTAATACTTTTTCAATTTTACAACTAATATATTTATTTATATAATACATACAATGATAATATGTTTCAAGAGGGATGTTTAGAAGTTTTATAAGCTCTTCATCATTTCCAACTATTGAATAACAATGACGTCCTTTTTTATATTCTTCCTTTCTATTTGTTTTTGCTTTAATATAACACACATAGACGTTCCAATCTGGATTGTATTTTTTAACATTTTCTAATTTTCTAAAAAGAGAAATGTTTGCATCTTTATTATTTGTTAAGGAATTGCTTTTTAATTCTACTACGATTTTTCTTTCTGGGTGAACTAAATCCATAGAAGTCATTCCTTTATGTTGTGTTATGTGTTTTTGGTTATTATCTTTATTTAATTTTATATATCCAAAATATTCAAATATCTTTTCATGGATATAACCTCCTTTATGATAAAAGAAACAAATCATTTGATAGTGAAGTTGAGCTTTTAATGGAATAAGAAAATATAATTCTGATTTAGTGAATCCCATGTTTTCTGTTTTTATTTTAAAGTCGCCGTATACTTTATTAACAATGTCTCTCATGTTTTCTTTAAAGTGTGGATATTTCATTTCCAGTTTTTCAGATTTCTTATATTTTATACATGCTTCAATTTCTGCTTCCATTTTATTAAAAGAAAAAATATTCGAAAAATTATTTATTAAAATGGTTGACGTAAAACTTTATCCAAACTTGGATTCTGATAGAGATAGAGATAGAGCAAAATATATGATTGATAAGAAAAATGATCTTGAGAAACAATTAGCACATTATGTAAAATTGAAACATAGATGGGGAAATACAGATTGTATTATCAAAGGTGTTGGAATTAGTTTAGTATTAATTACAACTGTGGGAGCTGTTAGTGTTGGAACAATGGGATTAGCTACACCTTTTGTTGTTGGAATTCTAAGTGGTATCACTGCAGGTGAAACATTTATTTCTGAAGCCATAGTAATTGGTTTCACTAGTAAAAGAAAATCTAAATATCGAAAACAATGTGAAGAATTGAATAATAAAATAAACAAGTGTTATATATATTTTGAAAAGTGATGGTAAGATTACAGAAGTCGAAATGGAAAATTTTAATGAAATTCTAAATTCTAAAGAGAATTCAAAAAACATATCTTCAAAAGAATTGGTCAAAAGTATAAACAAAAGAGTTTTAAAAAAAATGAACGAAAGAGCGAAGGAAAAAATTGTCGAATCAATGTATATAGAGAAACTCAATCAAATGATGGGAGAGAATGTAAAAGGATTGGGATTGAATGGATAAAAAAATCAAATGATGGGAGAGAATGTAAAAGGATTGGGATTGAATGGATAAAAAACGTTTCAGTTATTCCATCAGCTCCTCCTCCTTACTCACCACCTTTTTAACTAATTTATCTAAAATCATATAAGAATCTCTAAAATTTTCATTACAGTGTGGTAAGGTTTCTATTCCATCTTTTTGAATATATCTTTTATTATCAAAGGGAGTCATTGATTTTTTATTTTGTTTTGTTAAATATATTTCATGTTCATAAGATCTTATATGATGTGATTGATTATATTGTTCTTCAGAATTAAATAAAGAAAAGATATAATTATTAAAATAAATATCTTTATCAACAGTTGCTCTTGGAATACCTTTTAATCTTTTGATTTCTTTTTCTTCCCCCACAATTTTGAAAGAATATTGTTTTGATCTTAAACAAACTATTTTTGATATAACTTTTCCATTTAACTCATCTTTAAATTTTCCGATAACCTTTTTGTTTTTTTCTGAAAATAGTTTGCTGTCTGGGGAGTAATCAGATGTATCAAACTCCTCTTTAATTTCTAACATATCTTTATAAACATCTTCAGTTTCTACATTTATCATTAAAGAATCTGTATCCATATATAAAAGTTCATTTTGTGGCCAGTGTTTATTAAAAACATTATAATAAAATTCATACATTAGTAATTTCGATAAATCTAAAACACACATTCCAGTATAAATTGGTTTATTATATAAAATAGTGCTAACTTTATTTTTTATCATCATTAATTTATCACCATACATTTTTGAAGAATGAAATGTAGGTTTACTAAATTGTTTACAAGCGTCTGTTGAATTATTAACTAAGGAAACATTTACTCTTCCACGAATATTCTCAACTGTTTTCCCATAAAAAGCGTTATTGAGTAATTTCCATATGTTTTTTTCAAATGTTGTTTTAGCTAATGTTCTATTTTTTGTATTATTATCTATATATGCTTTTAACCAGATTGATTCATTGAATGAAATGGTTCTATGAACCTTTTTAATTTTCATTCCTAGTGATTCATAATATTTTAATAATTTATAATGAATAACATATTTCTCCTTGTCATGTAAATCTAATATTAACTTTTCTGTTTTATTTTCTTTTTCATCTAATTTTTTCATTAAAGGAATTTGATAATCTTTTGATAGTTCATTAGTATCAACTTTTCTTTTATTTGGAGCTAGTGGAAATTTTACTGTTTTGATTTTACAGAAATCTGTATACTCAAGATCGACTTCAACTATACACGGCTTTCCTGTTTTATAATAATCTTCATCGCTTTCCCATTTAAAGTTATTTGTAGGTAGTGGTTGTGACATTGCCCATCCATATAAATTATTTGCATCTAAATATAATAAAAAATTATCTTTGTTAGTTGTTGATTCAGTTTGTCTTGTGTATTTATTATCTGCTTTCATATATCTATTTCCTAATACTCCTGAATAACCACCTCGAATACCCTTTTCAAACATTAAAATCATATCTTCATCTTTTAGATATTCTAATTTAACATTAGTATATTTTAATCCACACTGAAATGTTAACCCTGGTGTAGAATAAGAATAACAAGGATCTATTTCATAATTTTTATAAATTACATTTCGAAAGTTTTCAAAACAATTGTGTAATAATAAAACATCTGATCTCAAGTATAACCTATGATAATCTTCTAAAGTTTTACAATTAAATGTATTCCATACTAATTTTGCAAAATCATATTGATCATCTGTTATGTGTTGTTGCGTTAATCTTGAATAAAACGTTTCTTTAGGGGGTAGTTTTTTATCTTTTAATTTTTTAATTGATGTAATATATTCATAAGGATAAACTCCCTTTTTTCTTATTAATTTAAATAGTTCATCATCTGGATAAAACTCTTTCAATACTTTAAAATCTTCATCAATCATTGATTTTGAAACATTTTCTAATGAGCTTAGGAAAAATCTTAAGGAATCTAAAAATCTTATTCTTCCGAATTGAAAACTAATAAACTCTTCTTCGGTTTTTGGTAATAGTTTTAATTTATTATACTCATCTTGTTTTAAAGCTAATTCTTTTATTATTAAGTTTGCATCAAATCCTGATAAATTATGGAAATAAATAGGAAGAAATTTCTGTTGAATTCCTTCTTGTAAATTACAGCTGTTACATACAACTCCTCTAAATTTTCCTGTGTAATGACAGTGATCAAACAATTGTTCTTTTAAATAAGTATTACAATAATAACAATAATTACCAGCTTCTTTTTTCTGTTCATTTGTAATTATTATCGGTTTTGGATATTTAGATTTATTATATATTATGTAATTAAATGTTTTTGATAGTTCTAAGATTTTCTCTGTAAATACTTTAACAGAATCTTCACCTACATAATCAATATATTCAGATTTTAGAATGTGTTGATGATCTGAATGAATATACATTCCGAAAGAATTTGCTGTTTGAAGAGTTAATCTATTTTCATTTGAAATATTTGGGTTTGGACAACATGATTGAATATTATTTTGTGTTGTTTCAAAATCGGCTGTGATGTAAAAAGGGATTTTTGATTTCATATGAAAATTTTTAAAATAGAGATCGTCTTCTGGTGGTAGTTTTAATGTCTGTGGTGTATTTTTGAAACAATCCTTTTGATGATTTTCCAAAACATTTGCATCTCTGAACAATTTTAAACAGTTTCTGCAGAATAAATTATATTTAATATTGTCTTCACCTCTTAATAACTGAGCTAAATTTTTAATTAAACAATAATGTGATGTATCATTTTCTGTTAATAAGAGTAAATCGATAGTATATTTTCTATTTAGATTTTTAGATATTAATATAGGTTCTATTTCCTTTATTGAATACTCTTTTATTGAAAAGATATTAATAGATATATCTTTGTTTTGTGTTTCAAAATGTGATACATCTTTTGTTTTAAATGGAAATGTTAAACCTTTAAAATATAGTTTTTCTTTATTAGGAAGAATTATATAATCTTCTTTAATATATTTAACATATTGTTTACTTATACAACGATTTGAATCAATATAATCATAATAAAAATAAGCTAATAAACTATATAGAAAACATTTGTTATCTGTGTTTTTAATATTAACTATTGTTAGTGTGTTGAATGGGGGGGTTTTAATATAAGAACCTGCTTTATTATCTTTAATTGAAAAAATATTAATGTCTCCAAATATTATTTTTTCAAATATTAATCCAGATCCTCTTAATTCCATTTCTTCAATTGTAGAATTGATAGTGTCAATTAATTCATTTTTAAATTGTTCTAGTTGATCTTTTGTTTGTATCAGTGTTGGTGTTGTATATTTATAAATATCTTGCTCTTCATTTGTTGGTTCATGAAGAAATAAATATTTAATATTTATTTGTACCTTTATTTTCTTAAAGCTTTTCTTCCATTCGTTAAAATTTGAATTTAAATATGTTATTATTTTTTTATCTACAAATTCGTTAACATTATAATCATCGTTATTAATCATTCTTTCAAAAGATACCACATCTTTAAATTGTATTTCCTCCTTTTTATTTTTTCTTCTCTCTTTACAACATACTTTACATGTTGTTTGATAACCAGATTTTTTACTTTTATCCTTATCGAATGCTTCTTGTGGAAAAGTTTTTTTACATTTGGAACACTTTAAAAGGTTTTCCTTCATTTTATAATTTATAACGTTTTTTTTTCACCTTTTTTTATCTAGTTTTTTTTTAATAATATTTTTAAAAAAAAAAATTTTTATTTTTTTTATTCAAAATATATTTTATGAGTTGATTTTGATAGAATGTTTCTTCCCAAATCATTGGAATCGGGAAAGATATCATCCACACGAGGAAGATCAAACTTCCTACTATTAATCATTATAATCGGGGAAGATATTGGTTAATTGGGAAGATATCATCTGAAATCGGGGAAGATTGAAAATATCTGGATTGGAAGGTGGGAGGTGGCTGGTTTTTTTTTTCTTCACTTTATATATTTATTAATTTCGCTGATTTCTATATAAAAGCGAGTTTTTAACTATAAAAGTGCTTTTTTTAACTATAAAAGCGGGGTAAATGTTGTTTTTTAGTGGATTTTTAAAAATATCTGGATTGCCGGGTTTCCCTACTACTTGTATAATACCAATAGAGAATTAATTTACCAATCAGAAACAGATAAGAAACTGTTTCATAAGACTTTAGGAACAGGGCAACCATCGAATAAATAGTTATATCTGAAGTACTCCATCTCTAAACTCCACAATCACAATAACTGATAAAAATTGCTCTACGAATATTCCGGAAAAATCAATTAAAAGTAGTTAATTTTTGTATAAAAAAACAACAAATGTTGCAGATTTAACTGTGAGTTTTAAGGTGTCAAAAGTTGAATCAAAATCTATATGGTTATGCTATTTGGAGGATATTATATTACATATTCAGTTAGTGGAGATGATTTTGTTAACTTTAAGACTTTTCATTCCTAGCGGGCAATAACAACTATTTTATAATATTTATATTTATGTACATATATTGAAATAAAGTAATGTCACAAACTATTCTTTCATATGCTTGTTTAGAGAAAATATGAAATGTATGTGTTCTTGTAATTGTTTCAATGATGAATAAAACTTTTCCATGTTTACTTAGAATAAACTATTTTCTTCTGCTACAGCTAACTGTAAAATAAATCCTGTATTTCAAGCTCTGTTCTACAACATTACTCCATTTTAGCAAGGAACTAGAGAATTGATCTCTGTAATATTCATATTAATAAACAGTGAATTAGAGACCCATTAAATTATAAGAGTAACTCTAAAAAGGGCCTTTAAATTATTTAAATGAAAGTGATGTTTGCAAAGTTGGTCATCTACTACGCAGCCTACATTCGTCAAAACTTCTCTAAGTTTATATTTCCCTCAGACGTGTCTACAGTAACATTTCAACTTGTATACAAGATAACTTTCTACTTATACATAGCATATAATAATAAAAGTAGGCATGCACTTTCATATTTACTGTGGTCTATGTAATTATGAAGACACTCTATGGTTGCAGATCAATAGTTTGAGATTTTATCAGGGTATGTATACATACATGTATACGTGACTGGATTGATCGTCTACTATCGGTGACACATTAAAACCAATTCCAGAGAACCCTTACAGAACTAAAAGGTGAAGTGTTAGTAGTTCGAAACTAAATTTTAGACTCTCATAATCAGAGTTCACGTCTTGAGAACAAAAGCTGTGCCTACACTTTGGTACAAATATGTCAAACTTGTTAGATTTAAATGTCATAATTAAACTATCTATTTACACAATTGTATTCAAAATTCAACTAGTCTAACAGATTTATTTTGTCCTCATCTTCATGCAAACATTGCCAATCTCATTTGACAGCTACTAAAATTATATTCTTCGTCTTGGTCGTCGTGACCGGTCACTTTTGGGGTCTACGCGCAGCTGAAGTAATCGAAACCCCCTAAGGACGACTTCCAGTGTTCCCGGGTGCCTCGTGTAACACCGCGATTGGGACAGTATTCGCACCTTTGAAGCCGCCATCTTTGTTGAGTGGAGCCAATTCTACTGACCGGGCAGTCAGTTGCTCGAAACGAAGACCAGCTACAAGATGAGATAGACATGGAAATTGCCATGTCCCGATCGATTCTTCGTTCTGGCCTGGTGGGGTTGAATCATCGGCAGGAATGGATGCACAGTATCTTGTCGCAAGCTTATCACTATTTACACGGAAGAGATCTGTTTAAAGCCGTATCTCCAATTTTGACAAAAAATGATTTACCAGACTATCTTACTGGAAATAGAATTTTGCGTATTTAATTTTTATGGATATCTCAATATTTTTGGTATAATTAAGAATACAAAGTTGCCGTATCCAGCTTATGAAAAAAAGTAGATGACAAAATTGTAAAATACTTGGAGATACGTCATTTTCCATAGATTTCTACTCCAGACAAATTTAGAGGAGATACTGCTGCACATTCAACTGAATCTTCCGAAGAGCACAACACTTCACACAGTTACTCTGATAGTCCAAAAAGTATAAAATATTGTTATAGACTCCAAATTATAAGCAAACACTATAACTAATCCACTATGTTCATTGCTAAAAATGATTTTGAAAGGGCAATCAACAAGCAGAGATGTGTCTGAAATAATGGACACAATATTATGCACCTCGCTGATGTCAGCATGTCAATAATTCATTAACTTTCAATCAAGAATGTGTTCTCAATTGTTTTTGGTCCCAGTTTCGTCCATACTAGTGTCTTTCCTACCTACCTACATAAAATAATACAATAAAAACCGATTACAGTATATTCTAAATAACTAAACTGGCATTTGTATTTATTTATATCTGTAAATTTATGGCACTGAAGAAGCTATCCTAGCGAAACGTCTTCCAGTCTATTTATTTAGAATAAACTGTATCCGTTGAAATAATTAATTCTTTGTGTTTTTTTATTTTATTACCCGGATACGAGGAACAAACTAATTTATAAAAATAATACAGGTACATAATTTATGTACATACTTTTTGAAACCGAGATAATTTTATTGAGCCTTCAATTAATTGTCATCACAACTTAAAGGCATATTATCATCATCAAATTGTAGATTCAAATATGAATAACGAACAAAATGAACCTTTTCAAATAGTGAAAACGGTTTCGGACAAGAGAAACGAGGCAAGAAAGAGACAAAATATTAAACCCGAATATACTTCCTGGTGGGCGTACAAAAAAGTAATACGAAATTCAACGAGGCATTTATCGTGATTAATGGCATCTCGATCCTGATCAGCGCAAAGTATGGATACTGACAATAATAAATTTACAAAGAAAATACATATAAACCGTAGCAGCTCTGGTTAAAACTCCAGAAGGAATTGTACGAATAAGTTACATCATTGGCAGCAGTCCAATTAGTAAAACCTTTTTCTTTAACATTTTGGACTATAAAAATAATACATCGATCAATAAAAAAGGCAATAATAACAGCATTGAAATACAAAAAGATGAGGGCGTCAAGCATCCTCTAAAAACAAGATTATTAGAAATGTTATCAAACAGCACAACAAAAATGTAGGTCATACATTCATGTAGTCAGAGCAAAATGATTTCATATAGTTTAGGGTTTGAGCTACCAAAGATTTTTACATTTTTTCTTTAATTTCCATTCCATTTCTAGTGAATTCATATAATTTGATGCTTTGCAAAAGTTCTGATTCTGCTAAAGTTGAAATGTAATCAAATATCTTTAAAAATTATAATTATATAAATAAGTGCCATATTGGTGACCCTAGCAACAGTTGCTAAGAGGAAAGTTTTGTAAGAATGTACTTATTTAGTAACTAAGGTTTCTTGTGGCTAGATCCCCATAATAGCATTGTTTTATGGAATGTATGTCTTTGTAAAAAGTCATTGTTCCTATGTGGAAATCTCTATCTATCAATTCATCTCCTTTTTGACCTCTTACAGTTCCATTTTGTTAACAACATTGTTTATGTTTAATGTAACTTATTCCCTCGTCGTTTGCCACCAACTGTTAACAAATACCATCATACATCATTATAAGAGATAGTGATCTTCTTTTACCAAATAAACTAATCTTCAGTTTCTTTCTACTGTTTTTCTATTTTCTTTATATGTTCAGTCTTAATATATATACAGTGGAATCCGCTTAATTGGGCCACTGGCTAATTGGGGCATCCGCTTAAATGGGCCATTTTCTGTTAAACAGAATCATTTATATCAAACACTATATTAGTATACTGTGTAATTGGGGCAACATTCCGCTTAATTGGGCCATTTCAACTTGATAAATTTTATATTTTATGCGATGTTTCTGTGACTTCACAGGAGTTTTACTCACTGTTTAACTGTTTATGCTAGTTGTATGTAGGTTAGGTACAATCAATTTTATTTGTTCACAATTTACTGAGTTCACAATTCATCTGAGTATGTATGACAAATTCAGCACTTGCATAATGCAATGGTACTTAATTGTATTTAATGAGCATATAATCTTGTTCCGGTTTATTGGGGTATCCGGTTAATTGGGGCAAAAATGAGTTTCCCGGCGTGGACCAATTAAGCGGATTCCACTGTATTAGTTGATAAAAATCTTATGATAATTTCTTTGATACTACAGATCAACAAGATGTTTATGAAGCTTTCCTTAAAATCATTATTATTAACATTATTGATTTTATTAATTCTAATGGACTTTCTAAACAAAGTCGTGATATTGACATTAATCCATTTTAACCAAACTAATAATGAGAAATTTTGTAATAATTGTCAAATAGTTACACCACATTATGTCACTTATAATGCTATCAATTTTCCCAGAACATTACCTATAGATTACCAATAGATTTAGTAATACTAGTTCTGGTAGACTTACAAAAAAACTGCCGTAATGTAGTTGTTCCTAATAACATTTCTTGTAATAACAACAATTATGATATTTTTGGTATTATTTGTCATATTGGTTCTTCAATCAACCATAACCATTACATTTCTTATATATGCATTGTTGGTATAAATATAATGATTCCACCATCATTAAAGTTGTTTTTGATCTGCCTTTTAATTCAACTAGAGCTTGCTTATTTAGCCTTTTACATTTTGAATAAAAACTAGATTATGGAAAGAGTGACGGTTGTGTACACATAAAACTGGTTAAAATTCACCGCCAAGGGTCCTAAGTCCCGCACCATATTTCTTGTTGTTGTTTTGCATTTTAACAACTTTACATTTTTCATTTCTGACTGAATTGTTTCATGGATTTTGATTTCTGGATTCGATTATACAAGATAGTACTTTCAATCGCCAAGTTTGACTGGTCATATTATCATGCTTCAGCTTGGGTGTAGAACAAGATCCATATGATTACATAATTTGTATTAGATCTTGAAAAAATGCTGTTTCTATGTTGAAGCCATACATTTTTACACATCTTTTGATTGGATTATATTTATTTCTATGATATTAGCCTACTGCTAATTTTGTATTTTTACCGCAATTAAGATTTCATTCTACATATATAATAAGGGAAACCAGACTGGAACGTTCACAAATAAACATCAAATATGAAACTGCAGCCCGACCACCTATCCAAAGAAAGATTTGAAATTAACTGTCCCCAAAAAGTGGTTAGCTCTCAGAAAATAAATTCTGGAAAACCAAAAATAAAGAGTTAATGATCAAGAAACAAACACGTGTGAGTATTCATTGATATATATATTGATATAAAATTTGCAGGGCCATATCATAACAAGGGACTGTCAATTCTATTTTTGCTTTTCGCTATTGTAAGTTTGAAACAATTGAACAAATTGCTTAGCGATTTGGAACATTGGATTAAAGTTATCTTTTTTTTATTTCCAGAGTAATGGGTCATGTGACCTATGAGTAGGGCCGGCCGCATAAAGAACCGAAAGAAAATTTTAAAGCACTAAAACTGAACAATTTAAGAATTCATTTAGCTCCTTTTCGACACTATGATAAGTGTATTTAAATTTGACGTATATCGTAGAGCCGACAATTATTGATTTTTCACAATTAGATTTAAACCTCAATTTTATGATAGATATTACTGCAATTATTAGAATTATATCACAAATGGTCTTTCAAACATAAAATAAATGTCCAGTTCTCAATTTTTGTTGCTGAAATATTTAATAATATTTAATTTTTGTACTTTTGAAAAATCAAAAATATTATGTAGGTAATTACAAAATTTTATAGAATTTATAGGATTATTGCTGGCGGCTTCGTAGACTGCAATAAGAACGAATTGAGCAAATGATCCTGAACATGCAGTTCCCCTTTTTGCTTCAACTGAGGCCATTTGGTAGATATTAAATGACAAACTTTTGATAAAAACAGGATCCCAAGGTGAGCAGGAAATGATGTAGACGAGCACTTGTATACCAACATGTATAGCTTGCACACCTGTGGCATTGTAAGTCAGTCTTGACCATTTTTGACCATACAAGTGTTCATCTCCAACAAATGCAAAAATGTTAAATAATTATATTTATTTTATCAAATAATTAGGAAAAACAAGCCCGTACTTTAAAACATTCAAAATGCTACAACGTTTACGTAAAGATAAGTACTAGGTGTATAAACTTTTGAAGTTATGTATGTTTTGTAATTTCCCCCTGAAGGTCACCGTAACCAAGTACATTTTTTTCAAAAGTATTTATTCATCAATAAATACTTGTAATCGACGACAGTCTAGTTTCTACATTTAACCATTTTGATTGGTCATTGTTCAGACTTGGTGTTGTAGAATGAAGCTTACTGGCTCCCAGACTACAAAGTATTGTTGTCATTAGTTGTTCAAGAAAATACTGACAAAACACAATAATTTCAATCTAAACAAATCCTCGCGCGGTATAGTTAATCATAACTTTAATTTTAAAAAATGTTACTGATATTTCTAATGGATCCTTTCAGGAAATTTAATAATTATATTTTACTATAGTGCAAAAGAAGTGAAAAAGATTTAGTTGTAATCTGGCTAAACTTCGATCAGTGCCAATTTTAATTTGCAATCTGGCACTGTTACTAAGAGTATTGCCATGGGGGTGTGTTATCTCTCCATGGTGATGGAAATAGTCATGATAGAGAAAACAGCAAAAGCATATTGAAGTTAAATCGATTGGAGCAAGATGTTATTTACCTAAACCAAAGAAGAAAGAGCCGTTTTCTTACTTTGGAAACGGGAGAGGTGTAAAGTTGATGTGTTCAGTGCAGTGAGTTTTTTGAACAGAAGACAATTTGTTTTTTTGTCCACTGTCAACATTTTCAACGCATAATTTATTTCTCCTATAGACTGGCCGCGGACCAACAAACATTTTCAGCATGTTAAAAGAAAACTGATGGTGATAAAGTACAATATTTTTATATTATCCGATTAGGAACTCTTAATTAAGTTCTGTGCAAAATTTCGTTTTCTATGCAATTTTGGAAGCTGATGAGAGTATAAGTAGTTTAGATATTTCATCTTATAAAAGATTCATAGAATATGCTCTTAATAAAAATATGTATATCAGAAATCGGAAAACAATGAGAAACTGTCATACTTTTTTTACTGATTACTTTCCTGTTTTCAACAATCGGATATTGTGCCCCACTTCTATCAATTCCTTTGCCAATCTCACATCTAAAACCAATTGTTCACAACTAAGCAGCTCTAAAGTAGATTAGCTAGTTGTAAAACTAGTTTGAATGTCAGTTAGACAACAGCTACCTCTCTATTTAGTATTGTTTACCTGGCGCCAGAGTTTTGTTACAACAATTGAATTTAAAAATATAAATGAATTATTACATACAAATTAAAAGACCCTATCACTGAATAACTGTGAAATTATGAAAACGATCAAACAATAATCCTCAAAGGGGAATTAACTGCAACTGGTTGGTAGTCTCTACTTATACCTACACCACACCTGGTTTAATTGAGATACTTCATCATATACACTGCTGTAGATAATATATCTACTATTTAATTTGTATTTGTATGTAGCAACGAAACTAAAATATTCTTCTCAAAATAACGGGTCTCTATTTTAAAAAGAGAGTTGGTCTCTAATGATGAGAGGGTCAAAGTGGGCTTCTTCGAGAAGATTGTTGGTGTTGGTATTGGTACATTATAGTGGGGCAACCGATGATGATTCTACACTAAATAAAATGGGTCCGTATGAGGGTCCGGCGAGCTCCTATATGTTTGAGAAAGGTACAGGATCCGTATAAAAAAGGGTCCGTAATTACAATAGCTATTTTCTATACTTTGATATGAATTATTCTTAAACTAAAGTTTTTTATATTTTATTGCTCAGTGAATTTATTGTACACAAATACCTTTGCTTATACTAATCAAGTCATATTTAGCAGTAGTTGACTTAAAATTATTAGAGAAAACCAATAAAATTGATTTATCCATCTCAAGAAGAAACTGAACA
>JAUYWI010107417.1:0-11116 GCA_034780595.1 Parotoplana pacifica
TGTCCTTCTCTTAGGATACGTTGGTCCGCGGCACCTTATTCTCTTATTCGGTGCAACCCTAGTAGGGCTTCCTCTATTCGCCACCCAGAGGACGCGCCTCTACGCTGATTTATCCTCGGCGCGAGGATACATACAATAATTCCAAAATTAGTTTTCTACTCTGAAAAATAATGTAATCTTAATAAAAAATGACCGAAAGGATAATTCGCACTATGTATTGTACTTATGTAGACATAACAAATTTTCTTGTGAAAAAAAATATTTGGTATACTATAAAAAGAGGGAAAATACGAGCCAAGCTAGTTAAAACCAATTGCTATTTTTAAAGATCGTCAATTTCATTCTTGGAACCAGCCTTTAGAAGGGTAAACATGTTGCCCCACCGTCTGTCATGTATATTGTGTATTACGATATGTGTTTATTTTTTATTCTTGAAAAGAATTGTGCATGAGTAGGATCAAGTGAGCAGCGTAAAATTGTCAAATTTTCTATTAAAAAATTGATCATATTTCTAAGTTATACCCAATCTGACACACAAAATAAATTTTTAACAACCAAAGAGTTTAGAATACCAAGAAATCTGTTATATATTTTTTACAATTTGTTTCGATCGGATAGTGTTAATTGAAAATAACAAGATGCTAAAGAGATTCTACTTATATTTAGACTGTCTGTCGTTTCACAACTTTTTTTAGGACTCTTCAGATTAAAAAACACACCAAAATCAACATATTCTTTTCATGAAACCATTTAAAATTTCACAAATCCAAAAATAGTACACAATTACACGAAGAGGTGCAACTGTTAATTTGTAAATATCTAAACCTGTTATCGCTTAACTTAACAACCGAGTTTTAATCAATACCTATAGTTACCTAGCATTTTATAAATGGTAGGTACCTACATGTTCAATGATTGCATGTTTGATTATTTTGTTGAGATATGCTGAGCGAGTGACTGAGATCACATACCTACTTCCTTCTTTTGTACAGAGACCAATATTTAAGCTTACCTGAGATTATTAGTCATAGATAAAGTTACCTGTAACAACCAATGTTATGTACAGATAATAAAATATAAATAGTTAATTTTCCTAATATTCAGCCTTGTGATTTATTTTATTATGTGCGTAAATTGTTGAAAGTTGAAAGCTTATTTTGAACATCACAAATTGTTTTATTCCATGGGTGCGGAAATTGTCGACATTTCAATTCAAAACAATCAAACAAATTCACCAACTTTACTTATACTATTTGCGGCATGTCTTGGTTGTACACATTTTAAAGACAACAAATTCTCGGTACGGATACTTTTCAATTTTGAATCAGATTTGGGTTGTCGAGTTAATGATTATCCTCTTTTCATAAAGGCTTCTGATTATCCATCAGCAGAGTCACGATTGTATTCCATTCCTTTTACTATTCCATGTCAAAATAAATATACCATTCAGGTGAGTAAATAATTTGTATAAATTTCAGACGTAATCGTTCAATATATTTTTTTTGTTTTTTCAAATGATTTGTACTTTAAAAGTTTAATATCAATTTCTGTTAAACTTGACAATTTTGGTATCAGAATTCTCTGCTAAAATTTGGATCAGCCTAATTAAGTTTAAAAATTCACTATCAATTTATTTAATATAAAACATACCTAATTTATTTTAAAAAAACGTATTTTCCATTTTAATATTGCAATACTGTTTTAACAAAAAAAACATCATATGATTGCATAGGTACTCAAAATGTCCTGTCGATAACAATACACTTCATACAATGTTCTTCTTCAAATTACAATTATTTGCTCAACACAAGTTTTGACAATATCCATTAGCTTGATTCAAATTTTAGCATGCAAATTTGAAAGATGGTCAATTTTAACTGGCAAAATGTTCTTTAGCATTTGTTTTAGGTTACATAGAAATTAAAGTTAGACTTTTAAGTGCAAATTAATACTGTACGTAAATATAGACATTATTATTTTTGGTCCTGTACCTGTATGCATATTATCATCATCATCATCATCAAGTGCCATACGCATTGAGCGCCTTGGTGACGCCATTTCGAAAATCTTTCCGGTTCCTAGCCAGGATCCCAGCCTCAGTCTACTTTATCATAAAAGTTGGTACATAAAAAAGTATCTCTTCTAAAGACATAAAACATATGTTCAGCTCAATTAATTCTTAGAAATCACAATGGCTAAATGTTAAAAATATACTGCAATTGAATAGTGTAAAGATGAATTAAAATTTCAAACAAACAATGAACGGGAATCGTCCAAACCTGATGTTTGTAAAACGAACACTGGTAGATAACGGGCTAATAAGAAAACAGGCTTTTCAACATATTTCTTCTGAAAATTTTCTATTTTCATTTTTCTTATGCAACTATTGTAATTTTCTTCTCTTTTATGTTTTGATATGAAGTAAGTGTAGGAAAATTTTAAATCGCTCAGGCTGTGAATATGACTAGCTGATGAGGTTTGGTGTCTAGTTGTATATTTTAAAAACTTTTGGGTTGTAATTTTTATGTCACTAATACATTATAAATGTGTCGGGTTGAAAAGGATACGCATGGATTTATACTTTCTCGATAAAATAAAAGCCATTTCTAAAAAAATATTTCGTTTTATTTATTTACATGTTTAGGTGTATATAAAATTTGATATATTCCTTAATGAGTAAGAGTAGGTAATTTTTGTTGAGTAATTGTTTATGAACTTATTAATACAGAAGTTCACTTTTATTAAAAACTTAAAATTTAAATTTTTCAAAATATTACAGATTAAATTTGACTATAATAATATATTCTGCTATTTAATGATCAAACATATCAGACAGAACAAATAATACCATAGTTTTAAGGATTTTTTTTAATATATCGAATGTTAGATGAAATATTACATAGTAGTTTTTAATAAATTGAAAAAATGATTCATTAAAGTTTAAGTCCTGTTTTTTAGAAAATATAAAATATTAAATGTTTGGCTCGAATTTTTTTTTCTAACTTTTTTAATTTCTCAATTTGCCCACATGTCTGAAAATGACCCCAGGTATATTTCAAAGATGTTGTTTAATTGGATGATTTAAAAAAACAATATTCAGAACAGCAGTGATGATATTAAAGAAGCCACTCTCAAAAATGAACTTTATATTTTGAATAATATGTTTTGTTAATAAATATTGGATTTTTAGTTTATTTCATTATTTTCTCACTTATGTTAGTTACTACATGGATAAAGCAGAAATAAATGAAATAATATATTTTACGCTGATCGACAACCAAGCTTGACTCACCATTTTATTATGCTTCAGCTTGTGTGTAGAACAAGAGGCACATGATTAAATAGTTTTGAAGCCATAATTTTACATTTCTTTTGGTCAGATTATTATTTTTTTCATTTTTGTATGTTTGATGCAGTAAAGATTTCATAATGCTTTGATTCAAATTTATGCTATGAAATTTTATATCAATGTTGACATTTTCTCTCAGGACTCAATCATTGCAGGTCGCCGCTGTTGTAATAGCACAACATATATTTTCCTTCGTTCCATACCTACAAAATTCATTAAACTTACAAAACTTAAATTCAAGCAGAAAAATATTTATCAGATAATAAAAATTGCACCATGTCTACCAAATTTGTAAAGTATGTACCTAAAAACGTTTTAAACAAATAGCGACATATATGGATACCCATTTTTAAAATTAAAATTCAAGGAAGAAAAGGGGGAGGGGAGAAGAAAAAGGAGGGAGGAGAGGCTAAAATAGAAGGCGAAAGAAGGAAAAGGGGGAGGGGGTAGCAAAAAAAGAAGAGAGGGGAGGAAAGAAGGAAAAGGGGGAGGGTAGCAAAAAAGAAGAGAGGGGAGGAAAGAAGGAAAAGGGTGAGGGGATAGCAAAAAAGGAAAACAAAAGGGAGGGGAGGAAAGAAAGAAAGGGGAGGGGTAGCAAGTAATATGGGATGCTTCAGTATGAACTGTGTTTAGAATGTTGGCTGTTACTGTGTATTTCCCACCTGCAATTTCTCCTTCCTAAATTTTGGTTAATTCATTTACAGCCATTGTCATGGAAGTGCAATATTTTTGCTTTTCCACATCCACAAGTCTAGCAATTAATTGTATGTATCTATTGGACTTGTTGCAATTAAATTATCAGCATTGTCAATACAATCAGGCGAAGTAACACCAAGTTCACAATGCAAACCATTGTCATTTGAAAACAAATCGTTGCTGTTACTCTCCACCACTTGTTTATAAACAAAAGGTTCAACCTGGCTTACTGCTGAAACACAGCGTCCTTCTTCTATATCCTGTTCAAAAAGAAATCGGCTACATTTGCCATGCGATGCTTATGAAATTGCTGAATACAACATTTTTTCGATTTTTTAGTAGGTGTCAGATAAAATTCCTGTGGTGGAACTCCACCATTTTTAAGTATACAAGTGTCAAACACTCCATCAAGGTGATACCTTGGAATTGAAGGTCCAATTCTACTGGAAGAAGGAAATGAAGAACTTAAAGCTTTACTCAAAATAAATGAAGTTCCATTGCAGTCATTTGAAGCACTTGTAAGAAATAGTTCAAGATAAGTTGTGCACCTATTAATACTGTGATCCATGTGTGCTTTTACATCATAGTCATTCTAAACATAGGTTTTCTGAGCCAATTGAGCTGCCAAATCTTCAAAAATAGAGCAACATATATCATAAGAACTTTTTTTTGGAATACACAATCATGTCAATAATATATCTTTATGAGTTCCCTTTTTCTGTGTCCTACTAAAATTGAAGAGCTACGATAAGAAAACTGAAAACTGTTGTGAAACTGTGTACCATTATTTCTATCAATTTTAAGGAAAATAATTTCGTGAGGAATCTTGTTTCCATTGGTAATGAATGATGTTCGACTTGTACCAAGATTGTACAGCTGCTATAGATAAGTACCCACCTTCTATGCTACTTATTAAAGTATTTGTATTGATAGAATGTAAAGAAAACAAGGCTATCATAACAACACCTGTTGTAATATTCAGTATTAATTCTGTGGTTCTGATTGTTTCTATGATTTTGCTTATTTCTGTTTGTGTTAATTATCCATGATCTATGACTGTATATATTAGTTACCATGTTTACTGATTTTTAAAAAGTTAATATTTAAATGTTTGAATTGTTTAACACAAAATAAATATACATTAAACAAATATAACAACACCTATCAGACAGACTGTTATTCTAACACAAAATTGTAAGTGCATATATATGTACCTGACTGTGGGCGCATAAGATTATAACGCAAGATAATATACAGTGTAATAGATAGCTACATACGTGTAGTGGACTATATGGTGTCTTGAAATAATGTTCATAATGCTCTGGTAGCACGGTAGCTTCAGTGTTTGTACCACGTTAATGAGTAATACCAAAAGAAAATATTTGAAAACATATGGCAAAAGAGAGTTAGCAAGTAAGTTTTTGTGGAAAAATTTGGTGGTAATTTTTATTTTTGAAAAAAGGGGGAAGGGGTCTAAAATCAGACTTGTCCCCCCCCCCACCCGCGAAAAATTATAGCTGCTCAAGTATGCACCAGATCGACTTAAAAACAAATGTTGTGGCCTGTCAATATGCAGAATGCATATTTTGAACGCTCTGATGACTGTAAACCAATTTCCCCTTTAGCCACAATTACATATTACAAACCTCATGACAACACTAGCACAAAAAAATATACCAGAGTTAAAAGAGTTTGAACAACATGTTAAATTGAACAATTCAGATATTTTGACAAAATTATCAAAACTTATGGATCGAGACGCGATATTGATGCTGTTTTTTTATATTTTCATTTACACGTGAATACAATTATTATAATAAGCAAAACATAGTATTTTTTCAGTTAATAATATATAAACTAATCACACCTTGGATATAAAATGTGTTTTTGACGATTTGTTTATACTTTTCTATCAAAAATATCCAATAATAACCAATATTTGCGCCTTTTTGAAGATGTAACTTATTTTCATGATGATTGGATGAGAAATTTATCATCGTCATTAAAGATTGGGGCCAAAGATTTTGAGAGTTTGGATACAGATATCAGAAGTATAGTATATAATAAGAGAAAGTAAAAAAACAATGTTTGACTTGGAGCAAAAACAACGGAACTAAAATGTTGTATGTGTTTAATAAATTTGATATGGTTAAAATTGACTAACAGATAAAAATGAAAAAGGGTACTCACTCATTAAGGTATCAATGTAAGGTAATAGTCATGGTTTTGTAGGATAATCACATATCCACTGAAGATCGTAGACATAAATTTGTTAACATCGAGTTTTTTCTCACTTTATATGTTGATCCACCTATGTATGTGTTAGTTAATTGTAACTATATCTAATATAAAAAACACACACAACATCTTGATTTCGTTCGTTTTTGTACATTGCTCATTCATTTTTTAAAAACTTTGTTTTAACTTTTTCTTGTTTTCAATAAATTGGTTATTCCTTTATTTTGATTTAGAAAGTCAGTCCCAAATAAAACATCACATTACAAAACATGCTTCGCTTTGCTTTGTTCAGCCTGCTATCAAAAAGAATAATTAATCTAGCTATATCTTGACTTCTTTTTATAGAAATCGGTGGGCTAGAATTGTTGACTGTATGATTCGATTCTTCATGCAACAAAAACTGAATTATAAATAGGGGGGTCTGTTTTGTTTTAAAGAAATTGCAGTAGATGCAAAATTTTAACCCATTAATTTGTGAAAATATGGATACATAAAATTATGTAGATTTTAAAACGCTTTTAAATTTCCAAAATCCATCCATTATATTTACAAATCAAGTTCAATTAAAAAATATTGATTTTCAGAGAGGGTATGTTCGTATGTTCGTATGTTCGTATGTTCGCCATGATTTGATTCCCATAGTTTGAATAATTTGGCATCATGATTAAATTTGACGTTTTGTGGGGGATCTATTGACCTTTTCCAAAAAAAGTACCTAAAGAAGAGGCACAAGGATGATGATATATAAAAGGATCATCGCTGATTAATCAGTCACCAAATTGTTTTCAAAATAAGAGTGTTGGAATTTGGAACATTTCGTTATGGAAAGTTTAAAACTTTATCATACTTTTAACATTATTGTGTAGATAACCAATTGCTCTTTTCAATGAGGTATTATATAAACCCTGGTGAAAAGGCCGTATAAGTGGCGTATAAGTTTTTCAATGTAAGTACTTATAAACTGCATATAAGTGGCGTATCAGTTACTTACGTCTCACGTATAAGTATGGTACTTATATGCCATATAAGTGGTGTATAAGTAACGTATAAGTAATTTTCATCGAGTACACCAGCTTGTTACTACATTTTCTAGAGAACGATTTCGAATGCTATCGCGTTGTATGACATTTAATAATCCAACACACCGTGAAGAGCGTGCTCAAGTTCTTGGGACATGTTCTCTAGTTTCTCAAGTCAGGTTCGATTGGCCTACGAACCGGGTACACCCCTATGTATCGACGAATGCCTGTATCCTTTTAGAGGACACTGTAGTCTCGTGCCCCAGAAGCCAGCAAAGTAAGGGCTGAAATTTTGGGTTATGAGCAACTGTGATTCGAAAATGATTGTCAATATCATTCCGTAAAGAAGGCAACGTTGTACAAATAGGCCTAACTCACAACGTGGTGATGCAATTGAGTGCTCCCTATGCCAAATATCACCACAGACAATGAGCTCTGGGAGAAAAAGTACACCCTAGTTGGCACTCTAAAAAAGAACAGAAAGAGAATACCCAATGATGCAAAACAATCATCAACACTTGAACCTAACACTTCCAAAATTGTATTTCAATGGGAAACAAACTGTGGTATCCTATTGTCCTAGAATGAAGAAAGTGGTTGCATTGCTTTCCACACAGCACCATGACAAAGAAATCGACGATGACATAAAAAAGCCAAAAATCATAACCTGCTACAATCCAACTAAAGGAATGTTGACCGAAACGATCAATCTATTGGACATTATTCTGTTCATCGAAGAACTTGTAGGTGGACCATACGCACATTTCATTTCATCATTGATGCAGCTGCCCTCAACGTTTACCATCTGTTCCTTGCTCTTTACAACAATGCATACCTGAGACAAACACTGGGGTCTCAAACAAAAAAAATGGCATCATGTTTTTCTAGAGCTTCTAGTGAAACAGTTGATGGCTACCAAGATGCGCAGACGTTATGAGACAAATTTAAGGATGCACAATGGACGGGCTGCCAAAAAAATCTCCGCACCAGCTTCAAGATATGTGGGTTTTTGATACTGATACTGCGGGCCTCGTTGCCACCAATGTTGGAAGAAATGCCCTTCCGAAATGACGATGCACATTGTGTGGACGAAACAAGGATCGTAAAATGGAAACCACCTGTTCCCAATGCTTACGTATAAACAGTAATCCTGCTTGTCAAAGTATCAATAAATTAATTTGGATGAATATAATAGCTCTTTTACTCTGGGATCAATTTGACCCCATTTCCGGTAGTAATGCAGTGAAAATCATTTTTGGTAGATGAGGGTTAAGCATGCCAAATTTTTAATCGTTTTCTGACCATTTTGAGATAAGTGGTCAGGTGGGAATACCTGAGCAGCTATAATTTTTCGGGGGGGGGGACAAGTCTGATTTTAGACCCCTCCCCCTTTTTTCAAAAAAATTTACCACCAAATTTTTCCCCAGAAATTTACTCTGATTTTGAAAATTTGGCACCTCAGTTGGCTCAGAAAAACTACGTTTTGAGAGACTGATTTAAAAGCACACATGGATCACAGTATTTATAGGTGCACAACTTATGTTAAACCATTTCAGACAGGTGCTCCAAATGACTGCAGTGGAGCTTCATTTATTTTGAGTGAATATTTAAGTTCTTCATTTCCTTCTTCCACAGTAGAATTAGACATTCAATTTCAAGGCCTCACCTTGATGGGGTGTTTGACACTTGTACACCTAAAAATGTTTCACCCCAGGAATTTTATCTGACATCTACTAAAAATATCAAAAAAATGTTGGATTCAGCGGTAGGCCAGGTTGAACCTAGTGTTATATAAACAAATGGTGAAGAGTAACAGCAACGCTTCTTTTTCAAATGACATTGTTTTGGAAGTTAACAACAACTCTTTGTTTTCAAATGACAATGGTTTGCATTGTGAACTGGCTGTTACTTCGCATGATTGTACTGACAATGCTGATAATTTATTTCCACCAAGTGCAATAAATAAAAATCTTTTCACCAGAAAACGAGACTGTCCAGATATTCAGGACGCTTCAGTTCCAACTTCAAAGTTAGCTAAAATTGATCATCCAAGAAAAGAATGGGATTATTCTGACTTTTTTCAGTCAAGCTGGCTAATTTTTTTATCTTGAGTAGCAGCATATCTTCAGAAAACAGTGGATTCTTCATCACCAATTTGCAAAAAATGGATACAAATTACACCAGATTAGGAATTGCCTGAAAATACAAAATTCAGATCCAGTATATGCCATACATATTATACGAAATAGATGGATCTGATATACAAGCTACAATTAACAGAATAATAAAAACACTGAATAAAAAATTTATGAGAAGATATGGGAGTATAAGGTCAGGAAGGGAAAGAAAGGAAAATGCAATAAATCAGCACAGTATCGATTAGGATCAACAAAACATCAACAATTAAATGCTTTTTTTGGATGTGGAAAAGCAAAACTATTGCACTTCCATGGCTATGGCTATGGCTATTAACCAAAGTTCAGGAAGAAGAAATTGCAGGTGGGAACTACACAGTAACAGCCAACAGTCTATGCACAGTTTATATGTACTGAAGCAATTATGAATTTTCTCTTTTATTCACATCCCAAATTATTTGACTTGATAGAGAAAAATTATTTGAATATTGGACTTCCAGTTGTACCAAAGAGCATTTTTAACAAAGTTTTGGTCAAAGTTTTTTGGCCACTGAAACCTTGTCATAAACAGAAGAATTGCAAACTAATCATTCCAATTTCTTCTTCAGATGTTGAAAGGGGATTTTCAGTTTTGAAGCACATTAACCCTTACTTTACCATGTTTTTTCACAACTTAGTTTTTTTTAAATCACCACAAAGAAATCCTAGATTAAATGACTTCACTGCAAGAATAGATAGTAATAAATATATAAGAACATATTTAATTACACTGTAGAACACTAATTTTGTTTGTTGAATATAAACTATATTTTTTAACTAATTTGATGGTGCTGAATACGAATCTGATATTAGTTTTGCTCCAATGGATCTAGATTTTTTTCTAGTCATAGACCCCATTTTATTGTGTTTTCAGACTATTTATAATTTTTGAGAGCTATCTGTCATTCACTATCAGCTTAATAAAAGCTATTTGGAAATGCCAACTGTATTTCATTATCATTCGGTAGCTATATACATAAATATCAACATAAAAATGATTTGGAAAGTCCAAATACCTATAAATCGATTTGGAAATTCCAAATAAATTGCATTATAATGGTGAAGTATGTGTGGCTTTTTCCCATTGGTTAACATTATGGAAGTTATTTGGAAAATCCAATATTATTTTATTGGGTATAAATATGTATGTAATTCATGCTTATCCATAATTTTGAATTATGTCACGCTCTTGTCTGAATAAAGCCGATTCATTTTGTTATGTGTGTGGTGAATATATATTCAAAGGAAGAGATTGCTCTATTACTCCATGCATTAAAGTTGCATATGAAGAGTATTTTAAATGCAAGGTTGGTGATCAGGATAAGTCTTGGGCTCCTCACAAATGCTGTGCTAATTGTGCTTCTGGACTTCGTGGATGGATGAATGGTAGTCGAAAGTCAATGCCGTTTGCAATACCTATGATCTGGCGAGAACCTAGAAATCATTCTACTGATTGTTATTTCTGTTTAACAAATGTTCGTGGAATAACAGCTAAAACAAAGAAGATTCTTCAGTATCCTAATTTAGATTCAGCAATGCGCCCTGTTCCTCACTCTGAAGAGCTTCCTATTCCTGTGGCAGTTACATCTGCTTCTGAAGAACAAGAAGCAGATGACAAATATAATGAGACTAATAGTGAC
>JAUYWI010107428.1:0-11116 GCA_034780595.1 Parotoplana pacifica
ATTTTTACATATCTTTTGGTTGGATTACATTCATTTCTATGATGTTAGTATTGTCGAAGGCTTGACTGATATTATTTATTATTTAATGTTTGCTGCAGTAATTCTACATGTGCTAGACCAGTAATTGTATACGCTGAGAGACATGGGTAGTAAGATCAATAAAAGAAAATCTCCTAAGAAGAGCAGAAAATGCTACGGTTAGAAAGATATGTGGAGTTAAGCAGCATGATAAGATGAATTCAGAAGTGTTAGTGGAAAAGCTTGGTCTGCGAGAGTCCATTGTAGAGGTAGTGAGACGGAGCTGTCTCAGATGGTGTGGTCACATTCTGAGAAAGGAAGAGAATAGTGGTGTAAAAAGTGTATGGAATCTCGCAGTGAAGGGACGAGGGAAAGAGGACGCCCAAAGTTGACCTGGAAAAATATGGCAGAGAAAGAATATCGAAAGGTTGGATTGAAGCTTGGGAATCATAAAGATGGAAAGCGCTGGAAAATTGGTGTGGCAAGTTGGAAAGAATGAGGGTCGGCGACTCCCTGTCAGAGGGAAATAAATCGACCTCTTAAAAGTAAATGATGATGATATGACTCTGAAATTGGTTCATGTTTAAATACTGAAAACATCACTATTGGTCGACTATGTTTATTGCAACAACTTTATTATATGTCAACACCTATTTAGAATAATTCCTTTTTAAATCAATTATACTTGGCCAATGCTGTTTTTCTAAGAAGTAATACACCCAATTCTCAATCATTTATTAATTTTTCACCTGTCTAATTTTGCATTTGTTTTGTATGACCCTTAGAGAAACAGCGTGGGCCAAGTAAAAATCATTTAAACAGGGATTTTTCATTTTGGCTCTATATAAATTTGCGCATACAAAATATAATTCCATTTTGATTTTAAAAAAAGTATTTCCAAATGTCACTTTTCCTGGAATTTGAAAAACAAAAACAACTCTATTCTGATTTTTAACTCCCTCACAGCACGTTTATCTCTCAAGAATATTGTATTTTTGGATCATTTCCTAGAGAATTTAGGGTTCTAGGACTACAATTGCTAAGAGTTAATGAATGCCAGCCATAAATATGTGCTATATTTAGTCCAACTGTTTATCTTTTAGTCACTGGTTCGGGATCCAAAGGTCCTGAATTTGTCAGTTTTCCACAATCCCTCACTATTGACGAATCAATTTCAGCAAAGTTTACTTGCAAACTGAAGAGTACATGTGATAAAAGTAAGTCACCAATATGAAATCAAAGGCATTGAATTTGGGAAATTAGATTAAAATACCAAAACTGTTTGACTCATAGGAATGGAATATTCATTTCTTTGGGTTAGCTATTTCGTATGGATAATAAGAAACTGAAATTTAAGCAACTTTTCATTTTAGCCGAGCCGTGTATCAAATTAGATGCCTTTTATATTGTCATTCTTCTAATTCTGTTTTAGTTGAATTTCTCAAAGGCGAGAAAGCTCTCAGCTCAGGCGACAGGTGTCAAATTGTGATCAATGACAGCCAAACCGAAGCATCCTTAGAATTTTCCAGCACCCAGTTTGTTGACAGTGGCGTCTATTCTGTAGTAGCAACCAGCGCTGATAATAAAACTCACTGTGGATTTGCGTTGCAAGTGGCGTCCAAATGATATTAATTTATCAAAAATATCGACGACTTATTGTATGTCACAACTTTGTAGGTATTTCTGTGTGATTTTCATGAAAAGAGACAAACAGACAGACATATTTTTGCAATGTACATTTTGTTCCATCAAGTGTCACCATGCTGGTTATTTTTCGAACTATACTTAATTCTTTAGTAGAAAGATTAATATTATAGGTAGTACCTACTATGTTGATCAAAATATCGATTGTTGTGAACACCAAATGTATTTTATGCGCACTATTCTCTCTTTATCGATTCTTGAGCATATTTATTCAAGTGATTACATTCTTGGACTTTCTCATTGAAGACGAGCCTCATTGGCCAATTTCTAGCTCTATTACAATCATTTATTTATCGTCGAACGAACGGAGCAAGACTAGTTCAATCGATTTCATCTTCTTTGTTGTCATCTTGAGCATCTTCAACTTATCTACACTTTTTATGTTTATGATTAATTGGTTAGAAAATGTATTTGACAAATTTTAGTTGTTATTTTTCAAGTTTGGCAGGGTGGTCTTTTATTTAGATTCGATTGTTATGTTAGATAGGAGCTTTTAGATTATGTATGTATGTATAACAAGTTCTACTGACAAGGTTCGGTGACCCACAACGTTCAGCTTCAAATGTATACTACACCACTAAATGTATAACCGGTACATATATTTATATATACTATATTTTAATAGTCGCCGTCTGTTTTATAATTTGCGGGCAACATGGAATTGTGGCGATATATATTCTTTGCTAGATTTATGAGTATGTATACTTTATACGGTACCTATTTATTGACGAAATTTGCATGAATTAGGTCCAATCGGTTCCTTTTTTCACTTCTTAAAGTCTCCTCAGTGCCTTTGCTTTTACAAACACTTATCCTCTGTTCATATCTCTATGATCTTCTAACCTTTCATCATTGCTAATGGAATAGACTATTCTTCTATTGCACGCATGCAGATTAATTATTTCATCTTATATACATAATGTACATCAAGAATTCAATAGGCCATATACAATATAGAAAATGTAAGAAGTATTCAGTAACATAAATTGTTTTTCATAAAATGTTGTTCTTGTCATTGAGATTTTTTAATATTAAACTTGATCATTTAGTTTTGCGTTCGTTCACTGTTGTCTTTCAAGTACAAAAATCAATAAAATTGGATTGTTCTTTTTTTCGGTCACAGCCTAAGCCTAAAGGTTAAGTAGAGTCTAGTTTGTTGAAGGTATTTCTGCATTTTAATAGAGTTTTATTTGTTTTAAATCGATCTAAGAAAGACAACATTTTTCTGTTTTGTGTAGATTGAACATAATAAATGTTTGCGCTTTCTTGCTTTATGTATACCTTAAGTTATATATTTCAAGCTTTATTTATCTTCTTAATATCGTATCATGCTGGACATTTCTTTGTTTTCCGAAGTTGTGTTAAAATACCAATAACTAACTGCACTTATCGTGGAAACTGAATCTATGATATACCCACTGTTATTATATGTGGCTTAATTACTGTATACTACAAAACAATATATCTCATTTAATGATTTCACAAAACTTCTTATAAAATTGTTTTTATCTCAGAAGTTGCTAATGGACTGATATTGAACTCACTTTTGAAGGCAGACGTTGTTGTGTGAGTGATAATCATAAATCTAACTCTCAATTTCTTGAAATTATTTAATTGATTTGCAAAATGTGTATTTCACATTCATCATATTAACCCCCCTCCCTTCTTCTATTCTATGTTATAAGCAAATAAAACTACTTTCGATATACTTCAAGTTGTTTTTACTTCTGTCATTACCTACCCTATTCTGATTTTATAGATTTTGTTTGTAAAAATCAAAATATATTCTGAATTTTTTAGTGATATTATCGGTATTAATTAACCTTTCGTATATTTGTGGGTACTACACACACTTAGCACCAATCTCACATACCTAAGTAATGTTTAAATATTATCAGAGTACGTTGATTTTGTTTTAACTTTGGTTGCACTGCGGTTTGTTCACAATAAAGCTTGATGTTAATTCTTATTACTTTGTTATCAATTCCGATATTATTTAAACATTACCTAGGTATGTCAGAATGTGCTGGGGGGAGGCGAAGTCTACGGAAGAATTAATAAATACCCCTGATATCATAAAAATAATTTCCAAATACAGCTATGAATTTTACAAAGTAAATTTTTAAAATGTTTTAATTTTGAGTAATTTACATTTGATTTTAAATGTTAATAAAACTATACTCTTGCAAGGATAGCTAGCTCATAGACATAACAGCCTATAGTTCTAGATACCTAAATATGTTTTTCACAAATAGCAACTTTTTAATAGGGAGGTTCCATAAAAGAATATACAAAGCCTATGACAATAAATAGCAGAAAACATGTATAGTTTTACTTTTTGCCTACGAAGGGCGTTCCGTAAGTCTTGGCAGGGTCGTCTCACAGAATTTTTATTACTCATTTCTATGCTTTGACATTTTGCTAATTTAATCATCAAAGGATATTCTTTTTACATCGAAGCATTAGATTTCTGTAGTTACTCATATGAGTATGTCTATGTTTTGTACTGAATTTTTTTTAATGTGGGGTTTTTTCAACAATGCATTTTAGTCAAGAGCAGTTTTGATTGTTCTGATGATCAAAAACTTGAGGATTCAGCAGTTTCGATTGTTCTGCTGCAACTGAGTAGTTAATGATAACTGACCTTTCATATAGGTCAATTGCTCGATGGTGTTCAGAATTCAAAGATGGGAGAATAGACTTCAAGGATGAAGCAAGAGCTGGAGCTCCTAGAACATCTCAATCGAATGAGGGAATCCATAAGGTCAGAGAAGAAATAAAAAATAATAAACACGTTACAGTACGTCAACTAGAGGCATACCAAAACAGTTAGCCATTATATTCTGGTTGAAAATTTGATGATTGTCCACGAGGAAGATCCATCATGACAAGGCCTCATACCATACTTTAAGAAATATTGTCAATGCAATTGAAAAAAGAAATGTTGTTTGCCTCCCTTATCTTCTCAATTCTCCCGACCTGATATCCTTGACTTATGGGTGTTTCCCAAATTAAAGGAAAGTTGACTACCAAGTCTTTTGATCAACCACAAGATCTCACAAGGACTATAACTCAGCATTCTACCCTCATTGGGTTCAAAGACTTCAAAAGTGCATTCCAGTAGAAGGAGACAACGTAGTTGAGATTTCTAATTTGTATTTATGACATTTTGTTAATAAAATATGCTATTGTTGCTAACACTTGGAACAACCATGGTATTATCAGAAGGCACATCATCAAATAATACTAGAAAGAAATATTATATTTTTTATGTGATATTATTTCTTTGACAAGGTACCATACCTATAATTTTTTAAATGAAACTTTTAATTTTCTAAATTGTTTGATTATTGACATGCGTCACATTTATTTGCCTTGAATATTAATGCGATCTGCTTCGAAGAGACAGGAATGCTTTTTGTAGGCTGACCCGGAAACAGTTGACATAAATGTTGATTGGTCGGTAGAACGGAAAATCAAAAGTCAACAATCTGAGGGACATTCTCTAGAAAGTCGTTTTATTTATTAAGTTATTTTTTAGATGCGATCTCTATTTAATGCCGCAAGACCGTTTAGCAATTGTAAAAACATTTGACACGAAGAGCATGCGATCACTCCATGGAATTTTGTTGTTTTTAATTTTGTTTAATACAACAAAGTTATTTTTAAACTTAGATTTTGTTAATCCAAATCAGCAATCAGTCTTACAACATTCATGTTTTAACAAAGGTCTCTTTAAGGCCATGCCATTGTTAACAACTTTGGAGGATTGTCTTATTGGATGCAAAGAAAGTGATTTTAAATGTGTAGGAATTCGATTTAAAAAAAAATCTAGAAAATGTGAGCACCAACGTGGATATGTTGACAGTATTAATCAAAATGACCTAATTCTTAAAGACTGCGTCTTCTACCAAAACAGTCAAGAGCCGAGATGTGTTGATCGACATAATCATTGCGAATATTGGTGTGCCAATAATTATCTACCATTTTATTCATCTTATATAATAGCATTGTGTCCAAAATCTTGCAACATACCATTTATATGCACCAATGGTGGAGATAGAGTAAGTCGTTCAATTATATACAGAGTTTACGCCATAAACGGATTATTTCTAGAAACGTATTATGTATGTGCAACGCATAATTTCTCTATTTTTTTTAAAACTTGGTATGTGGAGGTAGAGTAAAAGTTCTAAATGAAAATGAAAGTCAACAGTTTCATATATTACTTTTTAAGTAGGCTATTTCAACATGTTTTGCTATTCACAAAACATTTCAAAATATTAGGTATAACAAATGATTTAGTTAGAAACGATAAACCCTAGTTGTCACACCTAAAACATATACCTAGTGGGTCCAAGTTAGTGCCGATAACGTCATCAGGTCCAATATATGGTGTCCAATTGACTTCGGGTTTGGTGCATAAGTAATACATATACAGAAAAATATTTTGATGAATATTGATTATCGAATATTTGGACAACAGATCGATATTTTGGGCTAAAATCATTAGTTACCTCTAAAATCTAAAAAAAACATCCTACTTTGAAGAAACCTGAGATTTATAATCCCTAAGGTATCTAGAATAATGTATTAAATTTTGAGATGGCTCATTTTTATAGTTCTTGAGATATAAAAGCTAAGGCAAGTTAGTCAAGGCAAGTTAGTCATCCAAAATGATTTATAATATGTAGCTTATGATGACTAATTTTTTAGTGGTTTTTGATTAAATTAGGTCACTAAAATAGAATTTCTAAAAATTCCATTTTTGACGCATTGTTCGGGCCCAGGTCCAAACTCAGTGAACCTCAATTTCAGACTTTGGTAAACTTAGTATATTTTTATTTGGTATACTAATAAAATTTATATGCCAAATTTGAAGATATTCAAATTAATTATTCTCTATTTATGAGTAAATCAAATTTCTAAAATATTTCCTCTCTAATTGGGTAGGATTTTTAGAAATGACCAAAAATTTGGGCACAAAATATTTTTGGGGGTCAACATTTATATCCGAAATTTTTTTACAGATGTTTAGCATGTAGTGTAGCACAATTCTCTAGGATTTGAAAAATCAATTCATAATTATTTCTAAAGCCAAAATATTAAAAAATCAAAATTGTTTGGCTCTAAGGTTGCACCCTGTGGACAAAAACAATATTTAATTAAAACCCGAATATATACATATGTACATGTCAGAGAATAATTAAATAACGACTGAAAACGACGCTTTCTGTGTGAAAAAAATCTGTGAGTCTAATTTTTATTTTACGATATCCCAAAAAATACTTTACTAATTTAGATATATTTATATCAAATTTAACAAATCTGAATTCAAATATCTTAAAATAATTTTAATTGAAATAATAAAATATATTGAAAAGACGGGTTAAACAACTAGTAGTTCTGAAACTGAAATACCATCAACAACAACTACAGAGATAGTTGAGCCTGTTGTTGTTACAAATGAAGCTGAAGTTGGGGTAGACACACCAAAACAAGCAGATGTGACTTATTAGAGAATATTTTTCTGGTCACACTCCACAACAACATATTGAAGCTGACTACAATGTCTCTTCAAGAGAGTTTGGTGATATAAAAAAAATGTTATATATTTTCATCTCTGGCCACGAAGGGTTAAGATAGATTGCGCCTCCTGAACAATCTCAAAACCTGAAATCTTTGAACAAACCTGGGCCATCGGGTTTCCCTTTTTCCTGCGTATTGGGTGTTTGTAAGTGGTCCGAAGAAGAAGAGTGTCCATTCTCCCCTAATATGTATGTACCAGAGCAAAAATACAAAAAATTGAAGTTGTGTTGTATGTAAAACGTTTGTTAAAATCAAATAATACATAACATCAGATTCAAGATGCCACTAAAGGGGCTCTAATCCAACTATTCAAACCGACGCAATTAGTGATTTGAAATAGTAAGCCAAATTCAATGTTACGTCCTCTATAATTAAATTATCATTTTATAAATTCCTTAGCTACTGATATTTTAATGTAAAAGTAATTTTATTTGTTAATTTAGGAAAACAATGTTTTACCATGATCATTTCTGAAGAAAACATTACCTATCTATATAGTTGTACCTATTTAAAGTTTAAACACTGAAAAGTATATCTTTCTGAATCATAACAGTTTACATTTCTAAAAGAATTCGAATTGGCGCCGTTAATTTTGAAAGTGCTCGATTAGTTGATTCAATATTGTTTGGTTTCCTTCAGAAAATATGATGTCAATGTCACTCGATAGATTGATTGTGGCAGCTGTACACTGGAAAATTCATATACGTAAAGTTTGTACATCCCAAAATATAGCCACCCCCCTACCCCATTGTTTAGCGGCCTTTATAAGATTAGATGCCTTTTTAATATTTACAATGAAGAAATCTGTTCAGTTAATTTATTTATATCTGGTAAATCATCAATATTTAATCTTATAGGTTACAGATTGCTGGAATCGACGTCAAAAATGCAACTCGGACAACTATACGAGACAAACATTGTGTCCCATTACCTGTCAGTCATTTCTTTCTTCGAACAAATGCCACATCAATGAAACATCTCAACATTATAGAGAAGGTGAACTAAAGACCACTAAATCAGTACTTTCACATGGTGATGTTGTTTCTGTCACTTGTCCTCAAGGATATTATGAAGCCAAGCAATCTACAGTAAAATTGGTTTGTTTAAACGGGACGTGGTTTAAACACGTTGAAGATAATTCGAGTCAGGCAGTTTTAGAATTAGACTGTCATCCAGATCCAACATCCGCACCATTATTCCAGTCACTTTTTAAAAATGATTGTTAGAAGAATTATATTTACTATTTATGCTTAAATATTGATGTCTTTAAAAAATTTTAAGTCATCTAAAATTGATACGACGTCTCGCATGAGGCGGCTGATACCTAGTAGGGGATCCGCGTATTTGCAAAATGTCCACCGTATATCAATGACACTGAAACAAAATATGATACTGTTTGTTACTATAATAATAAACATATTTTTCCTTTAAGAATAAATAAAATTTTTAACTCATAGCTGCCTAAACGGCCGGAAAAAGCAAAACATGGTAGCATGGGTAGTAGGGTAGAGTGGGGTAAATTCGACACTTTTTATGAATCAACTTTGGAGACTAAAATATGCTTTGGAGATTCATTAATTTCAAAGTACATATGCATTCAGTATAGAAACAAGAGAGTTTACAACTATTACCTGCATAAAATGTAATTGCAAACTGTTTATAACTAAATGTTTCATTAGAGGTGATTTTATTCAATAAAACCTATTCCATCACTTTTCATAACTGTGCAAACAAATTTATATTATTTTAGGATCATTTAACAATATCTAATAGCTATTTAGGTTGTATGTTAATACCTAGTTATTTTTAATAACTCGCTTTTATATTTATTTAAAAATTTTATTGAATTTTAAAATTACTGGGTGGGGTAAGTTCGGCAGTTTCTATCGAACTTACCTCATCATATTTATTTGGTATCTTGTATGAATGAAATTGTGTTTTTATATTACATTAGGACTGCAACACTTTTCGAGATTATAAAAAGAAACTTGACGGGTGGTTGCTTTACAATGTAAAACTGATTAATTTGACCGTATGTAGCAAATTTGTGATGCTTGATCTTCAGAGAACCCATGACCAAATCTCTGATGCTTGATCCTTAGAGAACCCATGACTAAAGCTGTGATGCTTGATCCTTAGAGAACCCATGACAAAATCTGTGATGCTTGATCCTTAGAGAATCCATGACAAAATCTGTGATGCTTGATCCTTAGAGAACCCATGACAAAATCTGTGATGCTTGATCCTTAGAGAACCCATGTCAATTTAAAGCACTGTATAAAAATTGATATCCCTATAACTACCATTGTCAAATTGAACATTTCCACTTAGGCCCCCACATCGACGAAAAGGTGTAATCTTGCCCTAATCACCCATGTCCAACATTAGTGGTAAAAAAATAATACCAATTTTTAACATTGCATTTGGAAAATTCTCCTGCTGTTTACAACCAATCCTGTAGCAGCTATGATTGATTCAGATGTGTTCGCTGTTTGAATGGTGCATGTAAACTTTGTTTGGGATTTGACACTTCCATGAATGGTTAACTCTGATACCAGATATACTATTGCGATTGTATATTAATTTCTAATTAGTTCACTTTAATTTGTCTTTTGGTGAAATCTTTAAACAAGAGGTGAATTACTAAAACATAATAATTATGACTAGACTAAGATGAAATTTTGTAGCTTTCCAAAATACCTGTTATGTATAGGCCCCGTCAAAAAAAGTGAATTTTTTTAGTCAAGGATTAGGTTTATATTAATGATTACAATGTTCAACATATCAATAGATTACAATATAGTTTTAAATTCACAAATTTACACCAGATATTCACCATTGTTGTTCACTACAGCTAGCGGTCCTCTTTGAGGCATTCAAATTTCTTGACTAATTTGTTGTTGGTAACATTGTTAGCCGTAAATAATCACCAGTTTTACTAAATTTGGTTGGAAACAGCCAACTTTATTTCACGTCGAGACGTTTCATACTTTCTGAATATGTAACGATCCATGAGGTTGGTTTCGGGGGAATAGGGTGGTTGTTGCAGCAAAAATATGTTTTGGTTGGCCAGCCATTCATGTACAAGTACTGCGCGTATAATTGGTGTAAGTTCGTAAATGGAGCACTTTAACTTCCTATTTGGATTGGTGTTATCGAAACGATTGCTATTGTTGACGAATAACCTCAGTCGAACTTTACAATCATCAGATATTTCGGCAGCTGATGGACAACAAGGTAGCAAAACTGACTGTACTAACTTTACGAAGCATCCGTGATGATAAATCTTTCAATGTCTAGTCGTCTAGAAGTTGATGATCCAAAATTACCAAAAAAACGAAAAGTACCCACTCGCTTTGAAATAGGCAATTGGTCTGGAGATTATCCTGTTATACCTCACGATCATTTCCAAGAATTATACTTTGAAATAATTGACAATGCCATTTCATTTCTCACTGCCCGATTTGATCAGCCTGGATATCAAAAGTATTGTCAATTAGAACAACTTCTATTTAAGGTAGCCTGTGGCAATGACTATAATTCAGAAATACAATCAATATCTCACTTTTATGGCGATTATTTTAAACTAGAAATTCTCGAAACATAGCTCGTCATATTTTCTTCAATATTTAAAGTCAGTGATTTAGAGTATGACTATAAACTCACAGAGTGGTAGCACCTTACCCCAGTAAGGGCCCTCTGGCTCAGGAACATGTCCCTACTGGTTGATATGGTCCACCTGTGAGTTGGAGTACTTCCCATGGTACTATTCAGCTTAGCCAGCACATAAGGATAGAGGGACGGT
>JAUYWI010107439.1:0-11116 GCA_034780595.1 Parotoplana pacifica
TTCTGATTATTGTTTCCAACATGCTGCGTTTTTCTTTGATTTGTTGGAGTACTTCTTGATTTGTCTTCATGTCTTTACATATTATCTGTAGCATTCTCCAAATCCACATTTCCAGCACTTCAATTTTTTTTCTCGTCTTTCCAGGTTTCCACTCCATATAGTGCTATACTCCATACTATTGGTTTCACGATTTTCTTCTTAGTTTCTAGTTGCATGTTGTATGTATGTTTTTGCATTGTATGTTTTTGTTAGTGATTCTCTTCTTATAAAAGCCGTTTTGGCCATAGCAATCCTTGCGCGGATTTCGTTATTGCACTTCTTTAATTATTTATTGTTAGTCTCCATCTTGTATGTGGTCAATTGCTTCTATTACCATACGTTCTGTGTATATCGAGAATAGCAGCGGTGATAATAGGCAATTGTTGCTGGTTTTGTTTCTTCATTGTCTATTCTCACTGTTGCTTTCTGATTTAAGTAGAGGTCTTGAATAAAGCGTCTGTCCTTCCTGACAATTTCTAATTGTTTGAGTGTTTGCATTAGTGTTTTCCAGTTTACCATGTCTTTCCCAAAGTCGATGTAGCATATATATAGTTCATTATTATATTAAAGACTTCTTTTGATGATTGTTTGCATTGTTCCTATTGCTTCCTACTTCCTAGTGCCACATCAACGTCTAAATCCATATTTGTTTTGTAGAAATCTTCTGACCTTTTCCTTGATCGTACATTGAGTTGCAAATATCGGTGACAATTTTCATTGTTTTTGAGTTGAGGGATTTAAGTAGTTCTGCTGGTATTCCATCCATTCCTTCTGCTTTCCTGGTCTTCAGCTTCTACAACTTCATATTGTAATTTTGATGGTAGTCATTCACAGTTTCTTCTAGTTGAAGATCGTTTTGTTGAAGAGTTCTTCTCTGTATGTCTTCCATTGATTCGATATATCATATCATCCTTATTTGTTGGTCGGTTCTGCTTCTAAGACATAAATGAAATTGTTTTGTTGCATATAAATGTATTTTAAAAGTTGTAGATATCTTTTAACTCAATATTTAAATGATAAAATGTATCAATTAATTTTTATTCACCAGCAAAGCCACTACGAGACCGGTTTCGACATTTTTGGGTCTCATCAATCGTAGGTAGGCTCGAACCTGGACTGTCAGCGTGTTGGGCAAGTGCCTTACCCACTGAGCTATCCAGGCTGCTGGTGAATCGAAGCGTTAAGTTGTGATTTATAACAACTAATTTTGTTCGCAAGTCGACTGTGTTACTATTCATTTTTTTAATGAAATGTTCTTTTCTATAAAAACATATTCTGGAATAACCATAAATGGTATCAGAATGGTAGAAAGGGGCTCTACTTAAATTTACCGTTGAGTTCCCGATCGAAACTTAGTTGAAAAAATCTTGTTTTCGTTTTCTGTCAAATGTTACTTAAATCTACTAAATTAATGCATAATGTCTTTATTGTTAGTGTAACATTTAACTGTAAAGATATTTTCTGAACGGACGTTTATACTTTTTAATATTTTATTAAATACCTAATGATTTTCTTAAATTAAATAGTTTTAGTGAGTTTTGTTTACGTTTCTTAGTGGGAGTCATCTCCTGTTTTCAGAAATTCTGTAATGATATAGTAGAATACTAAAAGCTGATTGGCTGAGAGCTTTCAGTAAACGATCTAATGTCTAGATAGTATGTAAGTATATCTAAATCACATCAAAACTCCAGTCTGATTGGATTTTAGTCTTATCGATGACAAATTAAATTGCACGAATTGACTATATATTAAATATACTACTAGTAAGTAGGATAGAATTTATTCATTTTGAATTTCAATGAATACCTACAATGCATATATTTACCCTCACAATTATTTTTGTTTAACCGTAGATAAAATATGGATTTCCCTCCAAAATTTAAAAAATAATATTGAATTTCAAATCAATAATCGTATTTTGTTGTTATAGTTAAATTAAAGTTGTTTGTTGGTCACATTGATGCTTTAAGTAAAAAGAAGAGATTAGCATGTCAATATTTTGAAAAAAAGAAAAATAGATAATTTAGACGCATCACTTGCTGTTGGGAAAAATAGAACAAGGAGTGAATAAAACTACTCCAGAAATTAAGGCTAGAAGATCCTAGAAGTTATAAGGATTTTTTTAGGTCGACTCTTCAAGTCTTGAAGAATGTTTATCGGTCCTTTGGTCAAATGAGAAATCAACAACTAGAGGCCAACCATATCTTGTTGGCGAACGTCTAGCGATATGTCTTCGATGTTTAGCAACTGGTTTTAATTTTAAGATATTTAAAAATAGTGAAAAGGAAGAACTATAATAAATAAAATTTCAAAACCTAAGTTTATCATGCATACATAACAAGTAAAAGTAATAAATAGGTAGGTATTACTCATAGATATTAAATTATATAGCCATAAAATTAAAATCTATGGTATTACTATCAATTATTTGATATGTAGGTTGGTTTCAACTTGTTTAATACCTATAGATAATCTACTACGAGAGGTTGGTACAAGATATAGTTTGAACATATTTAACAAATAGTTATGACTACCACTAATTCCTAATTTCTTGCTTATCTCCCTCAAAGCTTTATATCTGTTATTTTTATTGGCATGAGTCGCGTCTTGTAGACCGTTCAGAGAACAATTTTATCACAGTTTATCTTCTACTTCTGAATCCATTTAGGCCAAAACAATAAGATCAACATTTCTGAAGATATTAAATGACAAAGGTTGTTTGATAACTAGGTTTCTATTTGAAATCTATGAACTTATTGATTGATTTCTGAGTCATACAAAATCCAGATCACTAGATTTCTCTCATACACCCAAAAAACAGATAACAAAAAAGACAGTCTCACCTTTATAGGTAGAAATTTATATCTGAATAATTAGAATTCATCTTATGAAATTTTTAATTGTTTGACTTTAATATTTTTGCCATTCAGTGTACACTGCTTTTCAAAATAGATCTCAATTTTTACTGTTAAATAAAGCTAAGAGGTGTTGCTAATTTCTTTGGCTAACAAACCTAAGATTTAGGGAATAATCGATGGTCCTGCATTAATTTTTTATCTTAAAATGTCTATTGTCTTCAATAACAATACATTTATAGATATTGGGCTCTTAAAATACACCCTCAGAATTCTATATAATCAAACAAAAAATAAATGACATCCATTGCGCATTTTTTACCTAAAAAACACCCCGGTCTATTGTGATATATCAAATATATGTATACTGTATCCAATTGATCTATATCATTTTCATGTGATAGATTTTTGTATAATGAGCAAGGACGCCCTTGACAATGAGTAAGCAGTCTAATTGTAATTTTAGTTCGCCTTGATTTCAATTTGGAGATTTTGCAAGAATGAATCTACTATCAGTACCTATTCTTACGTCTGCGAACTTTACAGCTGGCAGCATACTTCCTCTAATTTTACTTGATATCAGCATTACTATAAACCAAAGACGTTATATGCTTCTGAAAAGCATAGGCAGGTATAATTGAAATCTGTGCTATAAACTCATTCGGTCTTATTCTCTGCTACTTGGCTAACCACAAATTCTTGTATAAGGAAGTAGTCAGTTGGTTTTATTTTCATGTCTCTATTATTTCTAAATGAAACTACAATATTACACTCACTATGAGTCATCTTTTGTGTTCAATTGTCATCGTTCTCATATTATTTGCTGCTGTTGCTTAGAAAATAAATTGTTATCTAGGTAGCTCATATGCTTTACTTAGTTTTTAATATCTTTGCCGTTTCGATCTTCGATCCATCAACTTTTACTAAGAAAAATAAAATAACAGGTTCTACTCCTTTTTGACAGTATCCAAAATTCTTTAAACTGTAATACTAAAGGTGTTATTTACCTTCTTCAATGTAAACTTTGTAATAAACTGTATGTAAGGAAACTTCTGGAACCATTAAAACTAGGCTTAGCCAACTAAGAAGCGACCACCTATAAATTCCGCCGATCATTTCAGTAAACACATTAACTTTGATTTTGAGAACAACATTGCATTAACTCTTCTTGAACATTGTTCTGACGCCAAACAAAGAAAAATTAACGAAAATTGTGAATTGCTAAACTCGCTACCGCCCAACCGCTAGGACTTTACGCCGATCATAGCTCACCATTCATGGAAAAATGCCAATAAAAGTAATAGTTCAAATGAAGTTTCTAGCAATAACAACAATAAGATAAAAAAAGTCACATCTTTGACAAAACTTTTATTTTAAATTTTGACTACCACGGTCAAATAAAATTAACCAAAACAATTCAAAAACTAACAACAATACTGTTTTCAAAACTGAAGAATCACCCAGCAAAACTTCATCATTGACTAACCATCATTGACACAACCAATGCAAACTTCCTACCCTTAATAAAGGCTTATCAAATATAGACGATACTTGTTTTTTCAAAGCAGTCATACAATGTGTTAGAAATTTTCTTTCTCAGGAACTCGATACCCCTCTCTATCTTATTTAGAGTTTTATTTCATCTTTATAAACAGATATCTTTGGACACCACTAACGATTTCAATCCAGCTTCTTTGTATAACCAATTCTGTAAAGATAACAGTATCAAGCGAAAATATAACCAAGATGTTTGCGATCCGATCCCATTACTATTCTTAATCATTTTAGTAAATTCACTTCTGAATTATTTCAACAGGTTTTCACAACACAATTGAATGCACCTTTTCTAAATCAGTTTCCAATAATCAAATTGAGAAAAATCTTGGTTTATTCTGATTTATTTAGGGAACGGCATTACTTCTTTACAAAACAGCATAAATAATCATAACAATCCTTGCACTCTTGAAGACTGGGGCTGTAGCACTTGCTGGCAAAATGTTCACTCAATATATGACAACTCCAAAATACATCCTGTTTCAAATTATTCGCGTTTAAACAAGTATGTCACATTATTTCTAAAAACACAATTTCTATTTCCCTCAATGAAATCATCCACACTTACAGGCATAATAAACCATCACGATAGTTCGACCACTTCTGGACATTACACTGTTGATCTTTTACATATCGGCTTAATTTTGATGACTTACGCACAAAATTCTATACTCCTCAATTAGAAAACAATAAATCATTTTATTAGTAAATTTATTAGTAAAATTTAAGTTGATTTCTATAATTTTCAGTGCCTTTTTATATTTATTCCATTGTTAATTTCTGATTGCATTTTCGATATATTTGTATTAAAATGTTATTAATTTCCAAGATATCTTTGTAAATATTATTTTAAGTAGAGATAGATATCTCTTAATGACAACTTGATTCTGAAATAATTCAAATTGACATATTCTTTATTTGTAATGTTAATGCTGAAAAGGGGTTAAAAATAAACCGAAACCTAGGCCGCGCATACTTTTTTTGTGATTTTAGTAAAAGTCTTTCCTTTATATTTCAACAGTTATTTTGTATCCATCAACTTTTAGCTATTTTTATTCTTTGCAGTTTTCTTGAATGTGTTTATGTAGCTTGATTGATAAAACATGATGTGTATTTTATACTGGTATCACAAAGTTATTGACAATTTTTACAAACTACAAAATCTAATTTGTTTATGTCAGTTTTGACATTGTTAAGTCCCAAAATCACATTGAAAGACTGGGTTAGATGCAAATCCTTAATGACGATTTAAAATCTTCATTGTACTTGTAAAACTACTTTATTAATTATTCCATTGTTAAAAATCCCTCCGTGTAAGATTCACTACAAATATAAGCTTTGGAATTTAAAGAAGAAAAAGGCAAAATTGCTATTTAGAATTAGTCCTAAATTTTTAATGACAAGCTTATTTATTTAGTCAATATATATTATGTTATTCCTTGATATAGATTCGCCAGATTTGAAACAGAAGTAATAGACTTGTTATTCTCGATCTTATACAAGCAAATAATAGATTTTATTAATGAAACATGTTGTCTGCATAACCTTCCAAAAAAGGCATTCAGACTATAAAACAAAGGCGTTGTTGTGGCAACATGTGTTCACATTATGATATCAATATTAATCTAGGCATGTATGTATCAAGATTTATCAGATTTTCTTTATTGTATAACTTTGATTGTTAGTATTTTAGCGTTGAAGGCTTTGTGAAGATATTTGTTTTATTTGTGGGATTGCTTACAATAGAGTTTACATTGCTAATATAGGGAGCCAGATAATATTTTGTAAAGTTGTAATCTGGTTTGCGTTTTTCTTGAAACATGCTTTGAACATAGTAAGTTAGCATTTTATTAGAACCAGTATTGGATTAGCCATCTTTAATTAACATTGTATGTTTGTTAAAACCTGGTATTCAGAATTGATTGAATCTCCAGCTGTTTTGTTGGGTTTGGCTAAATAAATATGGCAGACATGTGCCTAGAATGGAGGGGTCTATCAGAGATGCAGATCTGGTTGTATGAACTAAGATCTACAAATAATTGCCAGACAAGATATCTCAGCAATTTGACAGACTACTAATGACAATCAATAATGTTTAAGGAGTATGTGTCCATTTTAGTGTGATTAGGTTGTAGATTTTTTCTATTTGTTTGGTCGAGGTAAACGTCTGATTTTTGCAGATGCCTGTAAATGATTAATTTAATGATAAAAAATATGCAAACTAATTATGTTTACAGGTTTAGATTGTTCCGAAAAATTGTATGGCAAGTACCTAATCTTTCCAATATATAGATCACATGTTTTAATTAATATTTTGTTAAACAAGGTAGTCTTGTTTTTTTATATTAATTTTCAACATTCTTGTAACGACGCATCGCAATATGTATTTCGGACAACATTGCTGCTTGTACTCAAAATCCGTAATTGTGAAGTAACAGTTGTGACATTTTAATACCTACTTATTGTTTATTAATTTGTTACAAAGATAACATCCTAGAGTCTATTTTTCTAAAATATATAAATCGTATAATTTTATACAGTATCGATACGCGATTTTATGGAAAAGCTTTTTTATAATCTGTATTTGATGGTACTAAATGTAGCTTGATGGTACTTATAATATTTACCTCATCACCTGTCTTGAATAGCCGTTACTATGTGTTATACTGTATGTACATCAGCAAGCTGATAGTATGACATTTAAAAATTTCTGTTAATGGTTGTTATTTATGGTCAGTGCCTACCAAATAGAATGTGGTTTAGAATACTTCAGTCTACAAATAGATAAATAAGTGTACTTTTATTTCTCATGCATCTAATTGTCCAGTTTGATGTTCAATATCTGTTATCTAAAGTATGGTTTCCGGTTTTTCTTATGCTCAGAGTAAATTTATGTGCTTTTATATACATTTATGGTTTTCATATTTAGACATCTTCAGTGTAGCCTTTCTACACCCATACAAGAGCGCCAGGAAGATTGGAAGCGGCGTGTTGCCATATTGGACAAAGAGAGAGCTGCTGAAGTAAAGCGTGCTAAAGCCGAGTGGAAGCGGGTCGCTCAGGAATGGGCCAAGGTGGAGAAGAAGGTGCGGAAGGGACGCAAGGAGAGTGTTGGTGTGATTGGCGCTGGGGGTGGTGTGGCTACAAGTTCTTTGGCTCTCCAAGAAAATCGTTTGCGTGTTCAGATGGAGCAGAAGAAAGCCGAGATGCATGAGGTGGAACGTAGTGCCGTACGGAAGGCGATGATTGAGGAGAGGGGTCGGTTTTGTCAACTGCTGTGCTTTTTACGTCCAGTGTTGGTGAGTTGTGCATCATTTGTACATTTTCAGTATTGGTTTTAGTGCTATCATTCCATTTATTTACTTTAAAAAAATTGCTTGCCTATTTTCACTAATAAAATAGTAGATCAGATGTATTTCTTTGTATAGATGTACCTCTAATATTAATCTAGACATGAATTATTAAAATTAGTTTGACCGACTTTATTTTTGCTTTTGCGAAGCAATAAAATATCGTTTTCCATATTTTAAGGTTCTCATATTTTCTCTAACTCACTTGATTACAAAATCGTTACGAAATAAAATTTTAGATTGAGAATTATTATTAGGTGTTTTATTGTTCTTTGAAAATATCTTTAAATTGCTTTTATATCCTTAGTCGATACATAAAACCTTAACCCTTCGCTGGTAAAGGAAAGGGTGTACACCCCTTAGCACCTATTGGCATCTACCTGAAAAACGGTAACTCCTATTGAGCTGAAATTTTGGTTTTGTGTCACAAATTTTATTTCCCAAATTTTGAACTAAATTTTGTTTTTTTCAACCCTGGGCCACTTGGTGATCCTTTAGAGTAGGTCACTCTAGTCCATTTTATGGAAAAACACCGTGTTTCGGTAGTTATTATTTGGTAATAGTGGTTCATATTTGTTAAATATTTCACATGTACAACATAATTACGTTTTTTGAAAATATTGAATTTTGTGCCCATAAAATTTCAAAAATATTATTTTTAAGATAAAGATATTTAAGAGATAAAATATTTTTAAATTTGCTACTAGTGTGCCAAACCAAGTATTGTAGAAAACTTCATAAAAATATACTAATCCAGAAAAAGATAGAACCATTTTTTAGTATCAGTGACTATCATACTCGAGGCCCAATCTGTAAGCCTAAGTTTTTACAGAAATTTTATTCGTGCAGCTTTTGTTTGGTAAAAGTGGTTCATAGTTGGTAACTATAGCATAATTACTTCATTCTCTGACATGTATTACAGATTTTTGAAAATATTGATTTCTGTGTCCAAGGTGCAATCTGAGAGCAAATCAAAAGTTTTATATTTGAAATAAAAAAATATTTAACGGGTAGATTTTTACATTTTCTAAAAATAAGCTAAACAATATCCTTAAGCATAGTAGAAAATGTCATAAAAAATATTGACCACCAAAAAATGATTAAAATTGACCATTTTATAAGATCCTGTGTATTACATAGGGAAAAATTGGAAGTTTAATTATATGATAAAATATAATCTGCTTATTTAAATGCCATCAAATTTTCATACCTATGTACTTCTTTTCTGGGTACACTTTAGTATATCATAGCTTTATCCAAAATATGAAACTCATTTTGGGACCTGGCCTGGCCAATGCACTAAATAGATTTTTCAAAAATTCTATTTCAGTGAACGAATTCAACCAAAACCACTGAAACTGATCTAGAAACACATTTTAAGTTAGTAGAAACCATTTTGGGTCAATAGCTTGCCATAAGATACGTTTTATTACAAAATTCATTTTAGTGGACTGGCCCTGAATGGAGGTCCTCATATCTCATGATATATATATGTGAGGAATCTCAAATTTTATACCTCATTAGGATTTTACAGCCCAGGTCAAGCATTAAAAATCAATTATATTTTTTCCCTAACGACTAAAAATTATGTAAAATGTCATAATAAACCACTTTAACCATTTAGAACCATTTAATTATGATAAAATACAATTTTTAGGGACCTATCCTGGTATGGTGGACCTCATAGACCAGCAACCAAAAATGTGAAGCAACCTATTTTCTAATACATTATTTCTAATGCCTTCCTAATTCTAAATTTCAAATTTGAGCATAATAGGATGTTTAGTTTAGATTTTAGAGTCATTTAATTGATTTTGGCAAAAATTCGATAATCAATGTTTTAAAAACGAATTTTCATTACTGAATATCTAATGGATCTGCCCACCAAATTTGAATTTAATCGGAGAAACTAATTGTTGGCCCATTCTGACGTCATATCGACACTAGCTCGCTCCCATTATCGATTTAAAAAAGTCTACCCTAAAACATTCCATGGAAAGTATGATATTCTAGGGGGGTACACACCCCTTTACCAGAGATGTATATCACAGAGGTTTACCAAAGAAGGGTTAATTATCTGAGCATAATCATTTACTTTTTCAAGCAATAAAAATGAAGTTAGGTTTCTCATAACAGGAAGTTATGGTAACTGACCTTCAGCGAAATATGTTCAGTGTTTCATTATCTTTTTATTTTAAGGTGAGCCCTTTTATATATCGTTGTGTTGTCAAAATCATACATCTAAGTCAATGACAATTTGTCTGTTAGCTCCCTAGCTTAATGGGCTATATAAAATCGTTGAAAATGGGTCATTTTTATCCCTTCTCATTAAAAGCTGAAATGGTTTCCTGACTTTAGATTTAGGCCATTTGTTCAGGCTCTGATGGTAAGTAAAAATCGGTCAAGTAGTTTAGGAAATACATTGTCTTAATAAGTGTTTTTCTTATTTTGTCTCTATTTCTTCTTCTTTTCCAAGTCGCAGCTATGCGCTATTACCTTGTGCATAAAAAGCCGGGGACGACAACCGTCACATTACCCGTTCACTGGTGATACTTGTATCGTCGGGAATTTGTCCTCGTGACTTGTTACCCCACTTGGTGCGTCCCGATATGCAAAATGGTTTGGGATCGGGGTTTCCTTCTACTAGCCTTTGCCTGAAGTAGCATAACCTACAAGGCAGCAGGTAGCTTTATACTCAGAGTTGCCTTCTTTTAGCCTTTAATAAAAGACCAATTTACAAGGCAGCAGCAGACATATGGTTTAATCGCCGGACACTCGCTTTTCGCACCTCTCTTTTAAGCCACACCACATGCAGGTAAAGAATGAGGAGCTGGGTATGTAGAGGCTGTTTGAGACGCTAGTCACATGTGGCATTTTATAGCCCTAAGGATGTCCAGTTCTTGGAGCGCGACGACCATTACATACCCTTTACAGGACCAAATTCGACCCAATGGGCTATCTCTTTTTCTCTATCTTCTTCAGCACCAATGTCATAATCTAAGCACATTAACCGATTTTAATGAAATTGGGCAATTAGACTAACTTTGGGACGAGGAGTAAAAATTCGTTCTCAGATTTTTTTCGGCGGTTGCTAGGTCGTTAACATCGCATAGCAACAATAACTTTTTACAAATGTATCCCTTTAACAATGGTTTTATGAGTATTTGACCACATGAAACCTAGTTAATATACAGGGTGGCAATAAAGTTACCATACAGTTAATGTAAAACAGACTCTAAGGTATAGGTGTACAGAGAACTGTGTGCTATCATCAGCTTAATTGACTTAATGAGCTTAGTTCACTGTATGGTAACTTTA
>JAUYWI010107450.1:0-11115 GCA_034780595.1 Parotoplana pacifica
GCTATCATTTGCGAGTAATATAGATAAGTAGTATATTTTTATCAAAGTATACCTGTTTCTTTATTATTGCTTTTAAACACATAGACCAGTAACCATAAAACAAGGCATTTACTTTTTAAATAAAATTATTCCTAGTACTTTTCTAATTCTAAATCTCAAATTTGGGCAAGATGGGACATTTCATTTAAGTAATCTTAGCCAAAATATCTATTCATCCGTGGACGACCAAAGGATAAAACAACAAATGCATTGTTTTTAAACTCCTTCTTATGGAATCAAAATTAAAATAATGTCATACTAATTTGGGTTGATTTTATTATGATTGAAAATAGAATTCTTATTGTAACTTGAAATTCAAGTGAATATCAACAATCAACGTAGTTTTATACCTCACTTTGGATGACGCACAAAACTCAGTAGACCTATAAATTCACACCGACATAAAATAATAGAATTTTTTCTGATTTCATTATAGGAAACAATAAAACTTTATCATTAATATGGTGGAATTGCAAATTAAATCATGAAATATTAAAACGTTTTCTTAATTAAAAAGCTCATCAATAAAATTTGAAATAGCTAATCTTATCAACTTCATAAACATATCTTTATAAATTATAATAAATTAGTAAATTTCTTAATTATCTGCACAAAATATTGTATAATGCTTTGCTTGTCCTGTTTAAAGATACGTTTACCAAATAGCCGTATTAATAAAATGTCGAAAATTATTTGTTTTACATCTGTAAAAATTATCTAATTTAGTGAGATACATAATTTTATGGGAGCGAATGGTGGTCCAAATATTAAATTTTAGAGAGAATTTTACGTAAGTCAACAATCACATCAAATAAATTACCCAATTGCAAAGAGTCACCGTCTAAACATAGATCTCTAATTATTATGAAATCCTCTTCATTTCATTGTCCATCAATCATCAAGGTTCATCCAAATCAATTTAGTGGCTATTCAATGACCCAGATAATGCCACCAGGAGTAATACAATTTATTTGATCTTCCAAGTAATAACAAAATACCTACTGTTGTGTGGAGGCAATAAAAATCATGTCCAGATCCTTTTTTTATATTCAATCAAACATAAGGGCTAACATCAAATATAAGACCACCTATACCTCCTACTTAGGTACATGACAATACTTCTTGAGTCTATAATTTGATCAGATATGCAGATCGATTTATCAGTCTGTAAAAATTTGTTAAGCAAAATATATATAGCTATTTTATAGATTTTCGTAATTGTATCTACCTAGATTTTGCAGTTTGTACTAATTTGATATATTTATTTTGTACCTTATAAATTAGCTGATAAAATATTTCGTTAGTTGACGCCTGCTCTGAAGACGCAGGTGCACTGCTACTAATGGAATTGTTTTCTAAATACTTTTTATTTTCTACGAAGTTACTACCTATAGAAATAAAAAGTACCGTTTATTTATGTCGCATTGTCAAAATTAGATAATGAACAAAGATAAGTTGTAGGCACAGCAAAAATAGGTTGAAGAAGCAATTTTTTTCTTCAAGATTGATGGCTGGTTATGGCATCAGAAAATGGAACCCGTCCTTACACATCCAAAAAGAAGCGTATGCAAAAAATAACAATTATTTAGGTACATCCATGGATAAAATAAATGCTGTGTCTAATTAAGAAGAATCTACTACTTCTTATCGTCTTCTTTGTTTTTCAGATAAGTTTTAAGCAAAAGATTTTGAAGCAAGTAAAATTACGTGTGTAGGTATGAAAATCACAGATGCCTTCCATTTATTGAATATGTGCGGAGCTTCAAAGTCAAGTAATTACAGATATTGTTTGATAATTACATTTCATTTGATAGAATATAGTGTAAGACTTATAATTAAAAAAGATAAATAAAATTAGATGTCGCTTTCAAGTTCTACAATGCTAACTTTTTTTTATAAAATAATCCATTTACATGCTTTACATTATAGGTACATGAGGGAGACATACTTAAATAATAAATTTTAAATCTTTTCCTAGATCGATTAATCTGCCTAAAACTTATCCAGTAGAGTACGGAACATACGAGAACAAACCAAAGATGGCCGAATAATAATAATAACAACAACAAGGCAGGTTACTAAGACATTTTCCTTCTGGTTTTTGCAACCTGCTCTGTGATCCCACCTTCCTATATTAGATCTTTTTATAAAGCTGAATCTGTTTTGATCTTTCAGCACAAACTGTGTTCGTTCTAATCAGATCGTTGGCGTTTAGTTTAATATCCCAGCTTACTGCTAACACTTATGTAGGTACTAACAAGTCTTCTGTATGCTCACTAAAGATGTTATATCTGATAAATACAAGAAATAGTCTATAAAATTAACTAGTTGTCTAAAAGTTACCTAATTTTAAATCATAAGGCAGGTTGAAACGTATAGTCTTTCTTAATTTTAGAATCATTTCATTTATGTGGAATAAATATACAATTTGTTAATTTCATTTGACATACTGTCCTATTGAATATTAAAAGATAAAGGTCTTTAACGAATACTTAATTTAGCATTAGACAACTAAAAAATATCAAAAGATAAAAGTCTTATACATGAATACTTAAGACTAAAACCCTCTAAATTATTTAGGTACTTACATATCATCGATTAGAAATAATTCCTAATTGTGCTGACAGAAATACCGATATACCTATGTATATGTATATCTATACAAAATTTAGCAAATAAACTTCTTACTAAATAAAGTAGTGAAAATATTAGATCAATTTCTATTTATTCTACAAAGTTGATTTTCATTCAACTCATATAACCAGATCATAGGATCTTCTCTACTTTATTAGAGAATGCGTTTCTGTTCACCAAATTTAGACACGAAATATGAATAAATAATTTATATTTGAGAAATGTCTCTGGCTAAAAAAACAAGATCATCCGTTAAAAAGCAGACAGGTAAAATATTAAATAGTGAAAGAAAAATAGTCAAACTTTGTTAAATCTGCAAGAGAGTGGCAGTAACCAATATAAACTTAGAAAATCTATTTCTTTTAAACAATAAAATGAACAATAAACACGAACATTGATATTAAAACATTTATTTATGTTCTGATCGCAGGCTACTCATACTTTGGAAGAAGGTTCGTTAGCCATATTTTGAATTGTTCATTTCTTTATTCTATTTCCGATAACTGAAAACACGATTATTTGAGGAAGATATTAAAATATGTAATGCTACTGCCCAAAATCAACTTTTTAATAAAATTACCCAATTTAAATAAATTGTTCAAACTCCTGATTACGAAATGAAGATACTAATTAGAAAATTGGTCACAGCCATTGATATGGTCACAGCTCGATTGAGATGGTGATCAAATGCAATGTATAGATCAAATTTCTAACGAGTTTGCCTTCATTGGAATTCACCACACAAATAAGACTAAGTCAATTGATTTGTCGTTTTTTAAAGAGTAAAATAATTCTAAATCTACGAGTTCCTAGAACTACCTAAAACTACCCCTTAAACAAAAAATCGAATAGATTTTGAACAGTTTCTGCTCTTCCTTTTAAATTAATCATTGAGTTTTCGAAAGCTATTAATATCTCTAGGACCAAACTAAAAAAATGTTTTAATGAAATAAATTAATGGAAAACTAAGAAAAATGAAATAAATAAAATCAGTTACTAAATTTGATTATTTTAATAAAATAATAATAAAACAAGAATTGTTTGCTATAAAATACAACCCTTGAAAGTCACCGGGGAGGGGGTGGATAAATTACACCTAAAAAATATAACTGTCATTAACCGGTTAGGCTAAAATTTAGTTTTTTTCCAAAATAAAATATCTTAACAAGATTTTTCCTAAGTAACATTTGCCAAGAAAAGAAAATCGAAAACAAAGATAAAGTAGGAGCTAGACTGACAACGTCATCAGGTTCACAAATTAAACTTGTTTTGTCCAATTGACTTCAAATTTGGTGCTTAAGTCTACTAGGACATAACGAACAAACAAAACAATTTGTGTAGTGGATTTAATTAAAACTACGAATTGAATTCAGAGAACGAGTTTAATCATTAACATATCATAGAACACAAATATATCATTTTATTTTATTAGCACTTTATATCTACCACTATTCATGGAGACAAAATACAACAATTTTTCTTCAGATTAGTTTCAATCTAAAGTATTTAGTTCCAAAACTACGTTTTCTTTGGCAACCCATATTAGGTTACTTCTAAAAAAGCAACAAATCTAGCATTGTCGGAATCCAACAATATATTTTTTGTAATTTCCATTAGATATGTTGCCATAGTTATTTTCAATACAACCGCAGTGACTGTTTATAGTTCTATGGTCTCTTCAATATGTAAAGAAGCTCATAAAGAATGCCTCCTCCTTAAACATAATTAAGGTGTGCTTTATAAATAACATATGTATGTCTGTATTTCAACTAAGAGCAATTTCCTTCTCATTTATTTGTTTCGGTGGTCGCGGTCGGAATTTCCGTTTTTTTAAATTGTTTTTCGAAACCTTGATTACCACTTTATAATAACTAAACACTATCAGATCTGTTTTTTAAATTTAAAAACATTCTTAAAATAAAATTATTTGAGCATGTCTTGAATATAAAGATATAAAGAGGCATATAAAAAACATTGCGAGCACTTTAGGTATTTTTTAAATTTTATGTAGGTAGGTACCTACAGTAATACGCTTCTATAATTTTAAAAATAAACAAAGGTATCTAAATGTTTAAGTCTTAAATAACATTGCTACAAAATCCAATACCTGTAAATAATGGATACTTGAAATGCAGTTGAAGCGTATTTGTATTTATCATAGCCTATATTAGACGATAAACCGATATTCACACATGACATGGTATTCAGTTACAAATTTAGTTATCTATAAATGCCATATTATCTATATATTATACAGTTAGTATCCAAACACCATTAAAGTCTATGTTAGTTTGATAAAAACATATAAAGTGAGATTCGTCTACTTTAAATGACTTTTGGAGATGTAAAATATAAATTTTCAGATTTGTCTGTGACTATTCCTTGATACCTATCTGTGTGGTAACTACTATCTCTAGTGAAATGAGGCAAAGTATGCAAGTTAAAATTATATAATATATTGAATTCAAATCCTCATAATAATTATAGTGTAGGAACTGGAAGAAGAAAAAGTTTAAAATTGAACAATCATAATTTGAGAAACACTGAACCGATTTACATTATATTAGTTACATGACAAATCTCAATCCATTGAGCTTATTTAGTTATTTTGTTTTTGAAATTGTTCAAGTAATGAGTGTTAAAGATAGTCCAGAAGTCCTATGACCTTCTGGCAAAAGTTGATAACTTGTAGAGAAAACGTTTTGCATTTTATTCTTTTCTTACAAGTGCCAAGTTCCTATCTCGGTATACATAATCTTTTAGCTATTATATCTTGAGAACCCAAAGATTGGTGGTTTTATAGAATGGTTTACAGAATGCCAAATCTTGAGTTGCAAAACTTGAAGAAACTAATCCTTTTTAGCCTTTAGTATTGAAATATATTGAAACTTTCAGGGAATGATATTTCTTGGTCTCAAATGGTAGTTATTTAATGTGAATTGAAACATTGTTTTATCAAGGATCTTTAACATATGGAAAATAATTTGCATTCTGAGTGACCTCAGGAAGTAAATGGACCATTTTATGGGAGACTTGCCACGTAATAACATTAATATTTGAGACTCGGTATTTTTATTCCACTGCCGGCTCCTGAATTTAAAAAAAGTACATCAGATTTGTTCTATATTTAACATACAAATGTTAATTAAGTGGAAAGATTATATCGAAAATATTTTAAGGCCGCCATATACGCTCAGTGAGACTGTGCAGTATCACTTCAGAAACCAGTTTGCCCATTGTGTGTATGGTGGTGATTTGTGTCAAAATCAGTCTTGACCTGAATCCCAAAAGGGGCGAATCCGGATATATTTCCATGAATTAACTTTAAGGGGCTGTAACTCAAAAACAATTTGAAATAGAAAGCTGATTTAATATTCTAATTAATCCAGACAATTGGGAGAATGTTTGGTATTATTTTTAAAGCATAAGAATATTTCATTATGAAGCTACAGTCATCAGAAGCTTATCAAAAAATGTTTTAAAATGTATACCCACTCACTTTAAAACTGTGGTAATATATTTTTTAGTATCTATGACATATTGTTTACAAATATTAAATAAAAAGCTTGTTCATAACCTCTATCAGTGGTAAGTGCCATTTTAAAATATGGGGCGAATAAGTAAACGCCAGGGGCGAATCCCAAAATGCCAGAGGAAAATCCGGAATTGCCAGGACCAAATACAGAAATATACTAATTAATTTTAGATCATTGTAACTAAAAAAAAATTGAAATAGAAAGCTGATTTAATATTCCAATTAATCCAGACAATCGGGAGAATATTTGTTGTTATTTTTAAAGCATAAAAATATTCCATTATGAAGCTACAGTCATCCGAAGTTTATTAAAAAAATGTTTTAAAAATGTATACCAAAAAATGATCTTCAAAAATTTTCCCATTTTATTACAGGCCACTCACTTTTAAACTGTGGTAACATATTTTTTAGTATCTATGACATACATATTTTACAATTTTAAATAATAGCCTTGTCCATAACCTCTATCAGTGGTAAGATCCATTTCTTAATAGGGTGGGTGGGGCGAATCCCAAAATATTTCCACTAGTTAACTTTAAATGTGTGTAGATTCAGAATGAGTGCAATTTATATTTTAAAAAGTCTTTTATGATGTAGGTACATATTATTCTGGATAAAATATATCTTTTTCATAAAACGCTAGTTATTTTAAAATTTCGTGATTCGCCCTATCCTTTCCGGATTCACCCTGCTCAGGGGCGAATCTGGAAGCGTAAATTTTCTATTTTTGACTCTAAACATCATTGTAGAGTGACAGCAATAGTTTTTCATAATTATAAACAACCTAATATAACATTAGAGCCTTTTATTGTGAGGAACGATCTTTTATTAATAAATGAGCAATAAAAAATAGCAAAACCTTCCGGATTCGCCTCCACCCCACTACACAGTTTTATAGCTGTACATATCTAGTTTAGTCACTCAGTTACTCATTTTTCTCATTGTCTACCTCTTGAGCGGCGGTGTGTGCCGAATTAGAAGAAGAACGTACTTTTTGGAGAGAATGTTTCGAATAATATCGTGAAAATCTACATATGCTTATGGAATACAAAATGTAGAGACAAAAATTGAGGTACCATTTGTTAATTTTGTAGGGTGTCAGGCAAAAAACATAAAATTAAAAAAATTGTAGCTAATTGAAAAATCATTAAAAACTCGCATTTAACTGGGTTAGGGTTAGAGAATTAAATTTAGATGTTAGCTTTACGATTTTATGAATACGAGTTTTTACTATAAATCCTTGTGATAAACTCAAAGAAAAGGACAATGATACTAATAGAGAAATTGTTGTCAGGTATCTTGCTCCTCTATAAAGGCGATATGTATTTTCACTTATTCTTCAATAATTTAAAGTTTGTTGTATCAGCTATAAGTTCCTCCATTTTCTTTTTTTCTTTTTGCTATGACGAGTGCTGTAGGTAGCTATTGACAACAGTTCGTCATCACACATGACAAATATGTTTACTGATGAAGCAATACGTTAAAAATTATATAAAAACTTTTCCCAGCTGAGTTGTGTGTGATGAAAACTGCATAACTGCAACGATTCACTGAGCGTGTATGGTGGCATTAAGATGATATTATCAAATCTATTTATCGAAACTCTCAACATGGAATGTTACTGAAAAAACTAAAAATCATAGGTAGTGATTGAAAGAGGAATTTATCACCTTCACCTCTGATGTTTAATGCAAATTGACCTGCAACTTTAAAAAATCACTGAAACTAAAGTAACTTAGACATCCATCAAAAAAGGAATACATTTTCAAGGGATGACGCAAAAAATAGTAAGATGCTATGCAAAATAAACTATCAACTTACAGCTATAGGAATTACAAGCAACTTCCATGAACAGTGCTTTCTTGGCTTCTTTCAGTAAAGATTGAAGCTGTTTTTCCTCCGTTATCTCATTGAGAAACATCTGCTGCAACATGCACTCAATCATATCTTCTAGACCTTTACCACTAGGCATGTTCAGTAACAAGGTTGCTTCTTTGAGAAACTTCTCTAAGTCCAATGACGCCCTAATCTCCGATGAAAAATCCATCAATGGCATTTTCTGTAAGAAGAATTAGACATAAACACGCATTAAAGTTTTACTAAATTAAACCAAATACAAAATTCCATAGCATACCCCTACCGACCAAGGCCGAAACAGCTGTCCTGGGCTATCATTTGCGAGTAATATAAATAAGTAGTCATCAAAGTATACCTGCTTTTTTATTATTACTCTTAACACATTATTTGGCCAAGACCTGCTTTGACAGTTTGAGTGCCCTTTAATAAAGAAACAGACTTTCCAATATATTTTTTCTGAATATTTTCTTTTTTCTCTCTTCTTATGCTACTATAGCATTTTCCTCTTTTATACTTTGATATGAAATATACGAACATTTTATATTGCTCAGGCTGTGATTATGCCTAGCTGATGAGGCCGAACATTTTCTATTGTAATCAACTATAAAATGAGTATTTCTTTCTCTCATTTATTTTTAATGAAAAAGCAATTTATTTATTGAAAATTTGTACAAAGAAACCATTGGAATGTTAAAGATACAATATTATACCGGGCTTTCAAGAAGTCACGCAACTCTAGAAAATATCATTAGGTATATTATTATTTTATAATTTATGCACGAAACACAAAAATTAATGCAATTATACTGTACAAGTATATTACAGCACTATCTATGTATTAAAAACAATGGTCCGTAGTTATAAAGCTAATCTTTACATATTTTCCCCTGATATAAAGAGTCTACCAAATTATAAAAGTAAAGAGTAGACTCCAAATGTTATACAGCAAATTAGCAGAGTTGCATGAATTTTTGAACAGCTTGTACAAATTATATCAATAGCTAGGTATTATTTTAAAAAGCGCACAATGGAAGTATTTTAGTCTATTTTTAACTACTGAATATGAGTAGCTAGATAAATAAAGAAATTTTGCACTTAATGCAATTTGGTAAACGGATTGAAAACAAAATGAAAATTTTAGTAAAAAAATAATATCAGAGTTTTAATGATTTATTTCAGAAACTGTATTTCTGTAAATTCATAACATAGAATTTTGCTGACTAAATAGCTGTTTTTATCCAATAGTTGTATTTAGTCATTGGATCGTATATATTGAAGCTTATTGTTCTTCATCATCAAGTCATATAAGCAAGTCACAGAGGAAAACTGCTGGCGATAATATTTTTATCATTCTTAAATTTAGTACATCCAACTACGTATGTAAATAATATCTAAAAGAAAACCTATTGACATAATAAAAGTCAATGTAAACTCATGTATTTTGTGTACTTAATAGACAACCAATTTTACTTTAACAATAAAAAACATCATTTAACTTGTAAATGCTAGTTCAAGAAAGGGTTGTTTAAAATGAAAAGGAAGCTATTATCTAAATAAACATTAGAATGTATAAATAAAATCATTCGAAATATACTTGCTAAAGTAAAAAAAACGATAAAACAGTCTACATAGATTAAATCTTGTTTTAAAACAACTATTGATAACTTTACAAGAGTCTTGTGTGAATGATTTTCTTAAATGAACATATAGGATTAAAGAAAGGTTTGGTCAGCATTCATTTTAGAGGGTATAAGTGACACAAAACATAGAAATCCGTAAAAACCAATGTAGTTTTATATTATTATGGTACTGTGGTATTTAGAAGAATCTTAAGTCTAGTCAGATTCTAAAAGATTATTAAATGATTATTTCTTTACTTTATTAGGTATATAGTGCAACCAAATTCTTATTTTAGATGTAAGCACTTTATGACTACTTAACGTTTATTTATAGTGTAAGTAAAATAAAAGAGTTCTTTCTTATTTATTTGTTGGTATATTAGTAAAAAATACCTTTCTTGCGGTAAAATATATTCGGCAATCATAAAAGCCTTGTTCAAGTTTTTGATCTCAGCAGGTTAATTTATATTGAAGAAATTGCCAAGGGAATAAATCTCGAACCTTGAATAATAAACCAACAGCTATTCACAACATCAAGAGAGCAGTTTCAATACAAATACATAAGATCATAAGATGTATTCATTAAAATGTTCGGTTTGGAATTTTTGTGCCGAAAATTATCTGTCTTGGCTTGATTTAGTCTTTCAGTAAAAATCAGATTAACCATTATTAAGCTTTGAAAGTAGTACCAAAGTCAATTTTCATTAGGCTGAATGTTGGAAACTAAACCCATTACCCACTCCTGAGGTAAATGTTCTGAATGGATATCAGTATCTAGACACTGCACAGTAGGTAAGCCAGTGTTGTGTTTATCGTATACAAACTGACATACGCTTAGAAAGATACTTTAGATTATATTCCTGAATAGACCTACGTATGTACATTATTTGGATTATAATAAAGTCATTAATATATCCACATAAAATGGGATTAACAATGGAACGCAAATATTTGATTTGATTTTGTGGTTGTTGTTGATTAGTTAGTTATACTCGTAATATCCTGTTCTTCGAAAAATTTACAAAGAAAAATAAAACTTGCTTTCAAAAAAAAACTATGTGCTTGAATAAATCAAATCACAATGATTATATAGCATCACGATTATCATTAAAATATTAAATACACATTTGAACAATATTTAGTAACACTTTCTGACATGCAATAGAGTTGTCATTTAACAAAATCTAACAGATATTTGGAGATATCAGAGTGAAAAGTGGAGATATCAGTATGAAAAGTGGAGGTATCAGTATGAAAAGTGGGGGTATCAGTATGATAATATGAAAAGTGGAAATATCATTGAAATGTGGAGATATCATATGAAATGTGGAGATATCAGTATGATAATATGGAGATATCATTGAAATGTGGAGATATCATATGAAATGTGGAGATATCAGTATGATAATATGGAGATATCATTGAAATGTG
>JAUYWI010107461.1:0-11115 GCA_034780595.1 Parotoplana pacifica
AATATAGGAGATTTTAAAGAATCTTATTCTATGTAAAATTTTAGTTGTGTCATTTATTTTGGAAAATAGTGTATATAAATTAAATACATATATTGATCTATGTATTTTTCATATTATTTAATTTTGTGTAAACTGGAGAATAGAAACACGTTTTTACATAATTTTCTTTTCTACAGTCCAAAGTTTGGATGTCTTTACTTCTTTTATTTATTATTACTACAATGAATTCCTTTTATCATATATATTTGTTTATGATTTTAGAAAAGATATTACTATCCTTCAACATTTTAAAGTTAGTATAATAATAATTTATAATTTCTACTTTGAAATAGGTATATTAAAGAACTTTTAATAGTTTTAAAAGAATTTTAATAATTGTATTTATCTTTAGTTTAATTTTCTGTACATTGGCTATTATGCATATGCCATACTCAATATTGTCAAAAATACTTACTTTCCAGGAGAACAGTTTTAAATTTATGTACAAATTAATGAATGTATTTGTCAATGAAATACAAAAAGTTAAAATTTTAAAACTGCTTTTCTGAAAAGTAATTTTTTAGACATGAGTATGAATTGGTCTTAATGTGCTACAAATTTATAGAAAAATATTTGTTCGCAAAGGTTGTTTTGGAGTATACAACTTTTGTTTGATATGCAAGATTTAAGTACTTGTCATGGAATATGTGAATGATGGCTGATTCTAATAAGTTTATTCTTCTTTAAAATAGAAAGGATTTTGTTATCAATTCTATCAGTTTAAAATGGTAGACTAATGTAAAAGTTCTGTTATAAGGTATGAATCATTATTTTATTTGTCCATAAAAAAGTGTAAATAAATATTATTTTAACATTGATGGCACTTTTCTGACCCTTCTTGTAAACATTTAGAAGAGAGGGTTAACTTAAAGACTACAACACCAAGAAAGCTAAAATTATTCACAAATTATAGAAACCCTTCAAACTGCTTACAAATGATTTTAAGATTTGATGAAACTGGCTACATTTTACACAAATCCAGTAAAACCAGCAACTTTGTTATCCATAAAACTTCTACAAAGGCATTTTATAATTGTTGTACAGGATTTGTGCTGCAACTACCCCATCAAATTTAACTATGGTGCATTTAATAAAGAAGAAGAATGAAAAGAGGTGCAGTATAACATCCTCTGTGAAGCATTTAAAGTTTTAACTTTAACTTGGATTTGTTCAAATATTTTCCAAACAACTTTCATATTTCTAAATAGTGCATGAAATGTGTTACCAATGATTCCAGAATGAGTGTATAGTATTTGTTTGATTAACACATGAATTTGGTGAAACTGACATAATCAACATTCATAAAGGAGTTAGACAAGGATAATACTTCACCCTTAATGTTTAATTCTTATGCTGAAAGAATCATGCGAGAGGCCATATTAGATTAGAATGGAGGCATCAGGATAGGTGGCAGAAATTTATATGCTGATGACACTACCGTACTGACAGGAACCTAGCATGAAATAGGACAAATTCTTGAAAAAGTGAAAAATGCAAGTGAAAAGATATCTAAACGTGTCTAAGACAAAAATAATGACCACAGGAACAATTGACAATGGAGAATTTATTGAGATAGTCAATGATTCCAGTTTTCTAGGAGCCATGGTAACATCAGAAGGATCATGTGAAAGAGAAATCAAGAGAAGACTAGCAATGGATAGATCTTTAATAGAACATTTAAAGAAGATCTAGAAAGATAGAGGTATTACATTAAAAACCAAAGTAATGCTTGTCAAAAACCATAGACACTTGATATATAAGGAAATCAGATAGGAAAAAGGTAGACGCTTTTGAAATCTGGTGCTGTAGAAAGATTCTCAGAGTATCTTAGAAGGATAAAAAAACAAATGAATGGGTACTGGACAAGATCAAACCAGACTGGACTCTTGAGTCTAGAATAGTAAAAGTAGCTCTGAGTTACTTTGGTCATGTGGTTAGAGCAGAAGACATGGAAAAGGACGTGATGTTGGGATGTATGGATGACAAAAGAAAGTGTGGAAGACCATGAACCAGGTGGATCAATTATGTCAAAAGCGTGAACGGTGTTGGGGTCGGCGATATGACACAAGAAGTATGGAGCAGGTTGCAATGGAGAAGAGCTACCATGACTGTCGCCAGGAGTCGTCCAACGACTCAATGGAACTAGATAATAAGGTAACCCCCAACTTCTGACAAATCAGATTTTCGAATAGGGTGGATAAAGCCATTGTAGATTTTAAAGATGGTAGGGCCATAACTGTCAATTAAAACTTTGGACATGGGTACTGGGAATTTTAAGCTGAAAATAAAAAAGTTTTACATTATAAAAACAACCACCATCTATTTTTTTGTTTTGCATTCTTCAAAGGTTTGTGCAATAACCATTTATTTGGAGTAGTTTGTTAAATTCAGAAATTACCTTAATCTCTTAAAGTAGGTAAAACCTAATTAAAAATCTAATTACATCAATCTGGTATTTTTAAGAAATGAAATTAATAGAAAATTTTTATCCCATTTAAAGACGAATATATTCAATAGCAGAATTACATATGGGTGGCATCGCTGGCATATACCCATTTCCTCTAGCAGAGTAATGAATTTTATTACCTGAAGTTTACACTCACCAATAAAGACACTCCCTGGCAGCAGAAGAGGATAAAAGATCCATAAGCTCAAATTAAGAAGCTCAAGAATTTCATCTGAATGTTATATTTACTGTAAAAATATAAAATCTTGATTATAAATGTTTCTCCAACATTTTAAAAATTTCTATTCATGAATATGTTTCAAAATTATAAATAAAAATTGAAGGAAGTACATTAATGGTAAAATTTAGATTACTCTTTTAACTATTGGACTATAAAAATTTGAGGACCAGTCTGTTCCCCCCTGAAAATTCTCGATTCAGCTTTGAATTCATAAATTTGTTCAAACTTACACTATAGTGATAAACAAGTTATTGAAATATAATTTAATAGCTGAGATGATTTTATATTGAGATTCATAAATATAATTTTAGAAAAAACATAAAAATCATTCTATCTAATAAAAATTATCTGTTAAGTTCAGGAAATTGACCTAATATAGCAGGACCAACCATTATTGATTTTTCACATTTAGGCATAGAACTTAACTTCTATGATAGATATGAAATACCATATTATAAAATTAAATCACTTAAGTTAATATCTTTTAAACAAATATGTAGAATTTGTAATTATTTCTATTTCTTTTGCTGAGATATTTGATATTATTGATTTGTCAATAATTAAAATGCACACATATTAAAAAATCAATTATTAAATATTTCAAGAACAAAAATAGGTAATTTTAAAATTCTTTTTTGTTTGAAATATATTACCATCAGTGGTACAATTATAAAATATGGTATTCATATCTCTCATAACTTTTGAGTTATAAGCCTAAAAGGTGAAAAATCAATTGTTGCTCCTACTATATACTGTGTATCAATTTCCAGGAGACCAAACATAGTGTTGTAAGTTAATTAAAAGGAGATAAATAATATTTGAATCATTGAATATCAACAGTTCTTATTATTATTCAGTTCTAGTCTATTCAAAATTGATGTATCGTTTATTTGAGCTGGTTCAATCCAAAGTTCACGTGACCTATGACATTTGAAACTTTTAAAATATGTTTCTTTATAAATTAAAATCAATGTTCCAAAGGAATTTGTTCTGTAGTCTCACAGATATAAAAAAATTGTTTTTAGAAACCAGCCTAAAGTTAGTGGCAAACAAGAGTTGATAGTTGTAGTGTTTTTTGGCTAAAAACAGATATTAAATTGATTCCATATTTTACAATTTAGCAGAGAAAAGAATTAAAATAAGAAATATTTAGATAACTTGTGAGAATGTAAATTAATATTTATTTTTCATAAAATCTAGATGTCAGAGGATAAAGAATTGATCAGTATCAATGGAGAATCTACAAAACCACGACTCAGTCTTGTTGCTGAAAATCGAAAATTCTTTGAATCTGGTGCTAATTCAGTACAGACTAACTACAATGAAGATCACTTGTAAGTGGCATATTCACTTCAAATAAAATAAGGCTAATTAGTGAAAGACATTATACTTTTGAGTGGTTGAATGAAATTATTTAAAATTCATCTGCTGTGTCTGTGTCAAACAGAAATTTTATACAGAAAATTTTATATACGAAGCTTAAGGTACTTCAGTTAAATCTTATGGTATAACTACCAAGGTATATTTTGAATATTATTTTAAATTAACTCTTACAATGATTACACTATATTTACATAAACAATATTTTGTATTTTCAGGTCACTTCCAGGTATGTTGTGGGAACTGTTATTAAAATTTGATGAAAACTAGAAAGGTAAATTGTAGGCACAAAATAGAAATTCTGGATCTCCAGGTAGAAAATAATATGCATATCTGTTAGTAACTAATTAAATTGTTCTATTTTTATATTTGATTATATTTTAAACAATATTTAATTGCTAATGTTTTTAAAATTTGACAAAATTTGATAATATTAACCTAAATGATAAAATCAATTGATAAATTAATAACACACGACAGTGAACACACTCTCTATACGTTTACTACGAACTTTTATTTGGATGTAAAATATTTTGAAGCAAGCGATAGATATATCTAGACGAGCAATTCCATCAGCTATTTGTGTATTTATGAAGTGGTGGGGTTTCTATCGTTGTGACGTTAATAAACCAGGCTTTCGGTGATTATCACATGGCTATTTTGTGTATTAGACCACTTGAATGTGTATTTATTTATATTAGAAATACTCACATTCTTTTGTAGCGATTGTTGTAGATATTGGATAAGTAGGTATACAGTTCACTAAACTTAATGTAATTATGTATTTGAATCCAGTAAATTTGAATACTTATCATAGAGACATTACTACGTGGTACTTATGTAACTTTTTTTAAACTATAGGAACGTTTATTTAGTAACTGTATAAGCTGGTGTCTAATTTATGCTATGCAGCTGAAACATTTACAACAATCGTCATACTTATTGTCCCAATGACATTTAAATGTTCTAAAAATATAAAAATATCTTAAATTTGTCTTGAAGTAACCATGAGCCCTTTCTACAATCTCAATTTGGAACAAATAAACAGCGAAATGATGAATTATGATGTCGAGTTAAATTTTTCACTCCACAGCAGTTTATCTTTAAAACATTTTATTCTATGTTCAAAATATGCTTCTCATTCTTCTTCAAGATATTCTTCACACTGCTTTTTATGTCAAGACATTTTTGAGACTGCTATCTATATCTATGTTCAAGACATTTTTTTTCAATCTTCATACCTACTGTCTATAAACGCCTATTATAAAGTTTTAAACTGACCTCATATTTTGTTCATTTCATCTAACGTTGAATTGTATTTGTTTTCCTATTTTAGCTGCTGAGATAATATGTGATCGAATATCTCCGTAAGAGACATATTTGAAAATACTTAATTTTTTACATCATTATAACAACATATAGACACAGAAGTGACAATTTTACTCAAATCAGTATACTTTTGCGTTTTTGAGGAAACTTTATTTATGAAATTTCTTTCTCACCAATGTTTTCTTTTTTCAAACGAAGTATGCACCAGTTAAATTGTGCATGACTGTAGTTGAAACAAATTGATATTGGTTTGTACAATTTTAATATTTTGTATTTTTATAGGTCATCATCCTCTTCCACTATGAGTAGCGATAGTGGATCAATTATCAAAGAAATGCAAGTAAGTTTCCTTGAATAAAAGTTATGACATCCATACACCGATTTCTATTTATTAGAAATCGGTACATCCATAACACTATAGTTACCCACATTTTAGAATAAGTTTAACAAACATGTGTTCACAGAATTTTGCCAGTGTGAGATTAAATACTCGTACTTTCAAGTGCAACATTTATTATTACTATCTTGTAATAAATTAAGAAGTATGAAAATGTTATTAATGGTGTTCCAGATGTTATGTTTATAATGGGTGTTCGATATGCTTATAGTACGTGTCCCAGATGTTTATATTACGCGTCCTAGATGTTTAGAATAAGTGTCCTAGATACTTATAATACGTGTCCTAAATGATTATAATGTATGTGCTAGATTTTTATAATACGTGTCCTAGATGCTTATAACAGGTGTCCTAGATATGCTTGTAATAGGTGTCTTAGATGCTTATAATACGTGTCCTAGGTGCTTATAATACGTGTCCTAAATGTTTAGAATACGTGCCTTTGATGCATATAACAGGTGTCCCAGATATGCTTATAATACGTGTCCTAGATGCTTATAATATAGTTATAGATTGTTGTCTGAATGGTTTGTAGGAAGAAGAACATCGCTATTTTAAAAGAGATCGTTACAAGTCTCGCTTCTTTGTGGCACCTTTATATCAGGAACTGGGTGACGGAGTAACTAACAAAAAAGCCAATTCTAATTTGCCAAAAAGTAAGTGGGTCGGTGGTAAGGTAAAATTACATCAGAACTATCTATAGAGAAAGCTTCTATCTTCTTCCGTATCCAATAATCTGTTCTTTCATGAAATGTTTTCTTTTATATCTTTTGTTTCTCAATAAAAAATAAATTATGCGTTTACTCATTCTAGTTGATGTAAATGAAAACATTCCCTGTGCAGATGATGAAATTTCTTCCAAGACTACTCGTTCTAAATCATCCGACGCTAAAAGTAAAAGGACATCTAAAAAATTCAATTTGACGGCAATATTTACGGACCTCGGTTTGGTTGCGGCTCCTCCGGTTTTGCCGACTAAAGTCTCTGCTGAAAGTAAAGAAGATTCGGAACTCAAGAATGGATCTGCTCTAAATGATGCGCCTGGAGAGGGAGAGATAAATACAAGCGCATTTCAGTATAAAGATGAATCTAAAAACCAACTGTCTATGGAATTAGTGGGATCTGGTGCTAAGCGAACGTTTTGGAGAGACATGCCGCCGGTACGTCTGATATTGACATTCTATCTTCATAGAAATTTATCACATTTCTTTCTTCTTCATAACTCTTTTTGTCTTTGAGAGGTCATTTCGTAACACACAAATAAATGAATTTGAATGCTTTGTGTTTCAGGTAATATGTTCAGTCGTCAATACTATGCCAACGGAAGAAAAGAATTTGCAAGAAGTAAGTGTACGTACTATCAGGAACATCTGAGAATTTTATTGGTAAATTAATTCATGCTATGAGTCAGTCAAAATTCACTAAATATAATAAAATACTCCAATTGTTCATTAGAAGATTTTGATTTTATAGAATACACAATTTTCTTTATTACTATTTTTTTAAATTAAATGAGATAGGTACCATTTAATTTTTACGCCTGTATCCACAATAGGCATACCCAAAGTACCTACCTTTAACCAATTTTGATGTTCCATGTTTTTTCACCTTACTTACTGATATTTTATTTTTTATCATTCTGCATCATTCAGTTTAGTTGTATCATTTACTTTGTACACACTAAAGCTATCTGCACATTTACTAAAATTTTATGTTTCAATTTTTGTAATTATCGCTTTTTTGTAGGCGATGTTTGAAATAATGACTTCGGAAGCTTCATACTGTCTCAGTCTAGGCATACTAATCGATAATTTTTATCGATCAACAAAATTTGACTGTAATGACAATCCACAACGGGTGTTAAAGGCCATAGACAAACATCATTTATTCTCAAATATTCTCACTATTCACACCTTGAGCCAAGAGTACGTACAGTCATGGGATTTGCTCACATAGACTTTAAATATCTTTACTAAAATCAATAATATAAAAAATACATAATAAATCTGATTTTATTTTCTATACTCGTATCTCTCTACTGAAACTTATATTATGTATTTTTAATATTTAGATTTCTAAATGCTCTGGAAGATCGGTGGCTTAATGAAAGTCCAGTTCTCACCGATATTTGTGATATTGTGCACAAATTCGCAGACAAGCAGTTTCGGCCCTACGTCACCTACCTAAAGAATGCAGACTATCAGCAGTTAGCCCTACTTAAACTTTGGTAAGGTAATACTTTTCCGAAGCCAAACATGTGTTACATTTGTTGCAAATAGCTATGCTATGAAATGTCCAAAAAACATCAATTAGCTGATTTCTGTTGTTTTAAATTTCAATTTTGCAAATTTATCAGTCTAATTTTTTGCTTAAATCTACACACTAAAAATACAAAATTAGATTTTTTGTAAATTAGGTAATCAAACCGACTTCTAAACGCTCTGACAATATTTATTTTTATCAGTTAGAAGAAAATATTCATCACTTTCTAATTCCAGCGAAGATGAAACATTTAAAAAAGTACTTGTGGAGCTTGAATCCGATCCTAGATGTAAACGTTTACCCTTGTCCTCCTTTCTGATATTACCAATGCATCGCGTCACCAGACTGAAACTATTAGTTGTTGCTGTGCTAAAGATCAGAGAGAAATCCACCAAAACTTATTGGTCCAGACATCAGAATGCTAAATTGGCCCTGAAAGCTGTTGAACAAGTACGTGATCTATCCGGTTTTGGAAAATTTTATAAGTTATATTGTAGTTTCATTCTAAAGTTTCCCTAAGAGATTATCAAGTATTTCATTTAGTACCTAGGTATATAAGAGTTACTTGCAAATTAAACAAAATAGAATTATATGAAGTAGATTCCAAATAAGTTTTTTTTCTCTAAAACCAATTCAAATGAAAGCTAGATAGATCAATGGTACAAAATTTGGAATGCTAATCACATAAAGAATACACATGAAAATACTAGTACATTTCTCACATTCTTAGCTTCTTTCTTCCATTGAGTTTTTTCTAATCACTTGTTTGTAATATGATTGCTTTCTTAAATGTGTTTATTATGAATTCTGTTAGTTTCTATATCTAATAGATTCCGTTTATTTCTCTTCTGTAGGTTTTATCTGATTTCGAATCCTCAAAGAAACATCTGGAAGAAAAATCACGTCTGTTAACGATCACTAAACAATTGGTTTATCCACCCAAGTGCAAGGTATCTTAGCAAAGAACTATTCATTATAGGATTTTTTCTTGATCTTTTTAGGAAACCAAAGAATCTAAATGTTTAGTTACGACCGAAAATATTTCTGGTTAAAAATGTATAAAGTCGGTGAAGATTGGCATACTATGTAGATAAATTTGTCGATACCGAGATTCTTTTCGTACTCGAGTTGGTTTATATTACATCATGACATTTATAGTTTGCTGCTAAATAAACACCAAAATGTTCCACATATTTATATATATTGTATCTAAGTATCCGTTATTGTTCCGAATCAGATTTCATCTTGCAGGTGGAATATATCGGCTTTAGTTAATATTGTTGCTTAAAGAATATCTAGTTATTCTATCTATAAATCAATTTTACTATTATTAGCGATTTATTTGAGCATTCTGACACTTTTATTTTCTTTTGAGATCTTAGTACATTATGACGTCAATCTTTGGTTTCTAATAATGACACGTGAATATACAGTGTCCCTTAAAAACGTCGTTTTAGACAATTACAAAATAATTTAACCAATTCTTACCTTTATTTTTGTTTATAGATTTTAATTTAGCCATACTCTACAATATCTCTTCATAGATTCAGATTCACTTATAGGATTTCATTTAGACAACAATAAATTTTTATTTCACTTTGTTCGGTTTCTACAATAATCACCTGAAATGGGTCACTTTAAAGCGGACTTACCCAGACATACTTACTTAAACCATCAATCACTAGCAGCACATACGTAATTGTGAATCTTGCTAATCAAGTTAGGTGTCTCGAGCCCTTGAACATGACTCAAATTCAAACACTGAACTGGTCAGTGACGCATTTCAGGAGAATCATGAGGACCTTGAACGTGTTATAAAAAATTATAATTGCCTAAATAAAATCCATACGTAAAACTAATTTATGTCTAAATTAAAATCTATAAGTAAAAATAAAGGTTTCATAAACTATTGGGTGTCCCGCCGTTATTTTTATTCATAGATTTCAATTTAGACAAACTCTGAATTAGTTCTCCATAAATTCAGTTCTTCACGGATGGAATTTAATATAGTGAACCATGATTTTTGATAACACCTTCTCCAGAGTCCTCATTATTCTCTTGAAACGCGTCACTGACCAGTTCAGAGTGTTTGGATTTGAGTCATTTTTAAGGGATCAAAATTTGAGCCAGATATGGTGGAAATGCTGGACCTAAGTATGTCTCAAATCCAAATACTCTGAACTGGTCAGTGACGCGTTTCAAATGATTATTGTGGACCTGAAGAAAAGTATGATAAATAATCAGTGTTGCCTAAATTATATCCTATAAGTGAATCTGAATCTATGAAGAAATGATGTAGAGTCTCTAACTTAAATTCTAATAGTAAAAATAACGGTAATAATTCTTAAATTAATTTGTATTTTTCTAAAATGGTGTTTTTAATGTGAAACTACATATATATTCACGTGTTTCATTATTAGAAACCAAAGTGTCAGAATGCTCAAATAAGTCGCTAATAATAACATTTTTTGAAACCTTTAATTGTGAATATGTGTGTACCTACTTATAATCAATATTATTTGTAAGCTATTCTATGAGATTTATTTCAAAGATTATACAAATAATTTATTTTAAAAATAAATATTTCTAACATTTTGTTAAAGACCTGAACACCAAGGTACAACATCCTTTTACCACCAAAAATAAAAAGAACTTATTTTACACACGTATATTAGAATGTATTATAGATTTTGGTTTAGATGTAAAATCTTTGATACAAATAAATTGAAATATATATTTATTTATTTTTGAAATAGTTTAAAAGATCCATCAAATGTTTAATTCAAATATTAATGGTTATTTAAATTCCAATATAGAATTTATTTCTCATCTTACCAATATTAATAATAGTTCAGATAGTTCTATCAGGTTAAGTTATATCTTATGATGATTTATGTGATACTATCATTCGTAATAACAATATTGATTTCATTAATTTTAATGGACTTTCTGAAACTACATACATTTGCTCCAATTGTTATTCCTTTCTGGCAAGTGATGATCACTTTAATTACATCATCA
>JAUYWI010107472.1:0-11115 GCA_034780595.1 Parotoplana pacifica
ATTAACCCACCCCCCCCATCCTAGGATTGCATACTTCCCGTGATTGTATTGGGCAGAAATTTGGTACACAGATACATTGGAAAGATTGATCGACAAAAACTTGTTTGAAAAAATCAATTTGGGGTCCGCCGGTGACATTATCAGGTCCAAAAAAGGAAGTTTGTTTGATTGACATTAAATTTGGTGTGTAGTTCAATTCTGATCTATGTAAGTATTGCCAATACATTTTATTTTTGAAAAATATTGATTTATTGATTGTTTGGCCAGAAAAAAAATCGATATATTGGGCTAAATTCATTTAATTGGCTCTAAAATTTAATAGAAACATTCTATTTTGCTGAAACCTAAGATTTATAATTCAGAAAGTATCTAAACCAATTTATTACATTTTCAGCTACCTCATTTTTATATTTCCTGAGACATGATGGCCAGCAATTCAGGGCAGATTACTTAAAATTGTTTTTTAAAAATAAAAACGTTTTCTAATGCAATCTAATCATCCAAAATGGTTTATAATAGCTTATAATGACTTTCTAAATCATTTATAGTGGTTTTTGATTGAATCCTGTCACTAAATTGAAGTATCATTTGTGCTACATTGTTCATGCCCGAGCCTAAACTCAGTGGGCCTCAATTACAGATTTTAGATAAAGTTAGGATATTTTTACTTGGCACACTATTAAAGTTTCTGATACGACGTATATATGCCAAATTTAAAGATATTTCAATGAATTATTTTCAATTTATGAGTAAATCAAATTTCTAATTTTTCTGTTATAGGATTATCATAAATAGCCCAATTTGATCACAAAAATCAATATTTTCAAAAATCAGAATTGAACAATGAAGTGTCGTAATATGCATTAATTTCATCAATATTTGTCTTCAGAATCGATTTTTATTTTTGTAAAATTACATTTGGGGGGTCAGAGGTCAACATCTTTAGCTAAAAAATCCGAAAGAAGAATTCAGTACACTGATACCAAAAATCAGTCTAATCAGTTTTTGAGTAGTTTCTAATTTTCGCACCCCCCTCCCCCTCTATGATCACGATAGGTTAATAAATGTCAGGTTATAACAAATTTTTGTACAGATTCTCTCTACTTGTTGTTGTGGAAAATGTTAGTTATGTTTGCTTTTCTAAAACAGAAAATGATATCTAAAATGACTAATTTCAACGTGGTTTCAAACTGTACATATTGTTTTATTTTATTTTAATGTTTAGTTTGGGCATTGTTTTTGTCCAACCAGAACAAAGTAGGTGGCATTCACTCGGTACAACACGTTAAGGCAAATTTGTAACATCTTCATAGACACGATTTTGTATTTTTTGTACATACTATTTCTACTTATGTTACAAGACTGTTATCTTTTATGAATACATACATTGAATTCAAATGTTACCCGTTATGAAAATTTAGAGTAAAGGTTTAATTTTAGTTAAATCATTAATTGGTTAAAATAGAATACAAATAAAATTGTTTTGATGCTTCTAACGTAATTTTATATTCTAATTTATATTGCTACTGAAGTACTATATGGATTTGAAGTAATTTTTTAAGAATTAATTCAGCCCTGTTTTTATTTCGAAAATTCAATTATTAGCTAAATAGGTGACGGTTCAATCTTTGAAACAAATTAGATCATGTTGAATTAGCTGTCATCACGAAAAAAAAATTCTAAATAACTGAAAATTTATTAGGTTTAAAATCGGGTTGTCATTAACTGATGAAAATGGTTAGCTGATGTGGTTTTACATAGTAGGGGTATTAAAAAATATACCTTAATTTAGAACCTACAAGATTTGGCAAAACGGAATTAACTTAGTGGCAAGATATTGTTTCACACATAATTTACGTAATTTACAAGACGTTATCTGGTAGACATTTATTAATCAATGACTACCTCCATAGGATTTTAATAGCAGGCCGCCATTACTTTTTTTAGCTGTGTAGTTTACTTCTGTGAATAATCTTGTCACAACTTAAATTATTTCATTTTCTTCAAATGATTTTGAATTTAAAACAGAAAATAGTCTCTGAACGAACATTTCATATGATCATTATTGCCTGTTTAAAAAGTTAAAAAGTCTGAATAACCACACTGTTTTTGCATAATTATAATAATACCGGTAACAACCACACAATATATGTCAGACTTGGGGGACAGGAATACTATGGTGGTGTAGTTCTTCTAAAACAGATTTGAAGTGTAGGTAGCCATTTCCTGACATATTACAAAGCTAACTAGTCTGAGTGAGAGATGCGAGCAATTGAATTGAACCTGATGCACCTAATTGGCAATCTATGTCGGACAACAGGCATCAGTTGACAGTTAATTTAGTGACCCATGAGATGCGATACACTAGCTAAGCAAAATGGCAACTGTTCTCTTCTGCTATTGCTGTTTATTGCACTGCTAGGCTTTTGTTGGTAGGCAACAACTGGCCCCTTTCCGATATAATGTGAATGTTCTAAGATATGTACACCAACGTTATAATCACTTGCCTCAACAAACAACGTTGCCTGTTTTGTTGACATTAGCTTAAGTTAGTCTAATTTTTATGTTTTTAATAATTCTAATTTAGTTTTTTTTGTTTTTATTCGGTTGCCAAAATGATGCTGTTGACTATATATGTGTGTACCTGTTGGTGGGGATAATCATATCTGTCAGAATGACTCAGACAAGTTATAACTAGTAATCGGTTTTACGATAGGATAGTGGCTGCTTTAGTGCTAAAAACATAAAATAATTACAAGGTGATTCTGCTGTTTTATCGGTGTTTTTATTTATTCATATTTTGAGTAATAAAAGAAGTTACATTTAGTTAAATCAAAGAACTCTTAGATTTCCCCTTAGCAATTAGCAACTTGAATTTATCTTTTGCCTAGCGTGTTGGTGACAGTTCTCATTAGGGCCCTCTCATTACTTTTGTAACAATTTTAATCTTTGAATTATTGATTCCGATGGATAGTTTTATATAAAAAAAATTCTTTCATAGATGTTTAATTGTACGCTCTATTTATCCTTACTCTATGGTCATATTTCTATGTATCGTTACTCTATAGTCACACTTTGTATCCTTACTCTATGGTCACCCCTATATGCATCATTACTCTAGTCACACCTCTTTGTTTTCTTACTTTGTGGCAACACCTTCATGTATCCTTACTATATGGTGACACCTCCTTCGTCTATGCAAATCCACTATGCATTTTTACTTTGTGGTCACACCTTGGAAATTTCATCACACTAGCAATGCATTTATTTGTAAACAATTTTTTCAAAGTTTGGTATCTTTCGACAACTTTTCACTTCAAATAAGCGATTAGCTCATGTATTTCTTTCACTCTTATTTTCTACTGATATTGTACAAGTTGCCAGGTAACATAGCCATGGATATCTGTATGAAAATGTCTATGGCAACCCCCTATTGACTGGGCTACAGTTCATTATCAGCTAATCAAGTAGGACCGCCTGTTCTTGGCATACAACACCGGCACTTAATTGAAATAACCAAGGACCCGTCACATTGGCACGTGTTTGCCTTTAGTTGTTGTCTATTAAAAGTCTCGATCAACTTCAATGACAACTGGATGCTTGAATGCCTGCCTGCCTTCATCATGTTGCTGCTGAGGCTACATTGGCCAAGTTTGTCAAATTAAATTAATATGCATTGAGGGGTAAGATAATACCCCACCTCTCCCCCTACTGAAAATACTACTGTTTCCTGGATTAAATTATGAATATTATGTAGTTCTATTAAAAGTTTGTTTCATATTATTTTGTGTCTATTGTAGGAAGCAAATATTTATTTTTTAATTATTTCGAGTAGCTAAAAATATGTAACCAAAGAGAGTGAGGATAGATGGAGGTGTGACCATAGAATAAGGATAAAGGTGTGACCATATGAGTAAGGATCATTACTCTATGGGTGTGACCATATATGTAAGTAAGGTTGTATAGGTAGAGATGTGACAATAAAATAAGTATACATAGAGATAAATGGAACTCATTGAAAAAAACAGCTACTAAAAATTTGAATGAAAAAGTTTAATATTACCAACATTTCCCTCACCCCACTTCACTATGTCGATAAACGGGTTGACTAGTGTGATTGGTGAAGGGTTAATATGAAGTGATGTTTGGCCTATCTGTGAGGTTTTGCAACTGTCCATCACAACTGAGAACCTGTCATATCCACTCAATTGCTGTCAGTGGACAACTTGCCTTGCTCTTGTAGCACAGAAGAACATTTTTTTGCTTGACAAATATCAACTTTGAATTAATAAAGTTATAAACATCAGCTATCATATTGTATCTGTTTGAACTGCGAAAATACCTACATATATAGTTAAGTAGACACTTGGCATTTTCCAGATAGTCTATGAGAAAACTCTCAAACTGTTTAGTTTATTTTTATTCTTGTTTACGTATTAAATATTTAAAAAAAAATATTTCCACCGCTCATTTTTGAATATTAGGGCAGTCGAGGATTGACCATTCCTTCCTTATGCGAGCAGAACATTTTCCTCCAGGCTACTCTGTCCTCCGTATATATTTTTTAACTAGGAAAATAATTACAGGGTATGCAGAGAAGCGTTATTTTCCAAATTTATCAACCGATATTTATGGCTATTTTAACTTTGAATACCAGACTTTTGTGGGGATACACCCTAAGCGACAAGTCAGGGCAATTTTACAGGTAGTGGGCTTGAGCCTTATTCCACTAAAACCAATTTTGTCAGTTAAAGTTCCCACGATTCATTGTTTGAATGATAAAGTTTGAAAATACAACATTTTTTGCATCACCCTGTGTATTAACTTTTGACAAATTCGATTTATAAGGTAATTTCTAAATGTTTTATTGACAGTTATGTTTTATTCCATCACTTTCTTTTTTTGAAAAAGGACCCAACGAAATAATTACAGTAGCCGCTTGTATTTACATATTATAAGACTGTTTTTAGCAGAAATTTATAAATTAAGACGGGCGGTGTTATATTCAATTCGACAACGGAATCCACTGAGCGAATGATGTCACAGAGAAGGATAATTTGACCTCATTTAGTTGCAAATATTACTTCTTGCAATGGCTCACAGATTATTCAGGAGTGGAATTGCTTGTTCAAAACGGTGAGTATTCCTTAAGGTAGATAATCATTTTCTACTGGCAGTTAGTTTCCGAAAATAATACTCCCAAAAATATGCTATAAATATTATGCTTCAGTTTTAGAAAAAGAACATTAATTCAACATTTTAGAATAAAAACGATGTTATGCTTTAGTTTGAACTTCAGCAATAAAGAAACAAGGTTAAAGCTTACTACCATGATATGAAAACACCGAAGACAATGTGATAAATGGTGTTTTGGTTGAAACTGGTTTAACGAAAATAATCCGAAAGATCTAAAACTTTGTTTTTTCAAAAGGTACATAATTATGTAGGTACTTATTATAGAAAATCATTTTCGATGACCAAAATATGTACCCGCTGTGTAAAAAGTCTGTGTGCACGCTATACAGACAAATACAGTTGTGGGTAGGAGAACAGTAATAGGCTAGTTGTTCGTTATTATGTTGAAACAATCATTTTGTCGTTTATTGGACAATGAAATTCTGCCAGCTTGTGAGCAGAACGGTGTAAATATTTTGCAAATGGACAATGCAAAACCGCATATCACTGACAACATGGATGCCTCGATAGTGGAAGTCATGGCTCGTCATCCAACTGTCCGCCTTCTTTTGCAGCCTCCTCAGATCCTCAGCCCTGATGTGCAACCACTTGACCAAGGTATCTTTAAAGTTATGGCTTATACTGTTGAATCATACAGTCCTACAACTCGACAAGGCCTACATGAAACAGTTTTGCAAACTTGGGAAGCATTATCAGAGCGATCAATTCTTTCTCATATTCGTGAGCAAACTCAGGTTAAACGCAAAATAGTGGAATGTCATGGAGGCAACAGATTTGTTTAAATTGTGTGTTATCAAATTGTTATCATACTGTTTTGTTATCATATTATTAGATCCAAATTATATAACTATTTTTACTATTTTATTTTTGACTAACCGTGCACACAGACTTTTTACACAGCGGGTAGATAAAACGTTTTACCTAAACTATTGGACTACGTTGGAGATTGTTAGCAGAATATTTGTTGTGAATATTTTAAAAATATTCGTTTAGATGTGATATATGTACTTTTAGACTTTTTATGGGTGAGTGTTCAACATTTGAGCATTTTGTAAAATTATAATTTTAAAAATGTTACTTTTTTTGTTAAGATAACTATATTTTATTAACCTACTCCAACTACATAAAAGAAAGTTAGAAATGTCATGGGAGATTTTTTTTAATTGCTAGTACAAAACGAAGGGATGTCTTGCTGTTCCATTTTTTTGGTTACTGTTAGAATTAATTGCCATTACTTTAGAGAAAAAAACCATTGGTCAGTCTTTTAGTGACCTCATTGTGTTATTTCTAGTTTCTTATCATTTTTTACTATAATTAATGTCTTTTTCAGTTATTAACCCAAGAAATTACCTGACTACTCAATTATCATCTAAACACAGTAGGTACTACCATATGTCACTGCCATGAATCTCTGCAACCATAGTTCAATTTAATTTTCTTTAAAATGGGAAAAAAGTAATTTGCTTTTAGTAAGTACATAATACATATTAGTAACACTTGTTGATGATCACTTGGCTATATAGAAATGAATGAATGCTTTTAGTATATTATAAAAACTATATAAAATACAACCTTTTTGCGTTATGCTGTTGTTGAAATTGTTCACCATGATGTCCAACCAATAATAGACATAACAGTGAACAAATAGCGAGCGATTAATATGGCGGATGTACTCGCGCGACTAGCTGTTGATGTGTTAGCGATAAAAAGCGCTTAGCGAACAAACAACCTAGCCAAAACGACAGCCATCGTCATCAATTAAATCTCCTAAAAATCGCATAGATTAGAATATTTTTGGTGGTTGTAGTACCTAAGTTGGCCTACCTACTACATCAAGAACACCGTAGTAATTACTGCAGCAAGCAAACATTACATAGAGAAAGTAAGGAAACGTAATCTATTATTATTTCTCTAGCGGAGGACATGCCCAAATTCTGTGCTTGATTTGACGCTAATAAATTGCACCATGCATGGTTACACTGCACTGTGTATCAGGTAACAGTTGGTTGATTCATTTGATTGAGTTGGGTGTTTGGTTGGTGATGTACATGTTTTATTTGCAACTTTCATGTTTCCATCACGGTTTGGCGTGTGCTAGTGGTCCTTTAGTGGTTAACACTGTTCGCTCTCATCATCAGAGCCAATTGCAGACCACTCCCAGGCTAAGCATTTGATGCGCGTTTAGCTGCCTGCTTGGTATTGCTGTTGCTGACCATTTTCCCATTCATTTATTTCAATTGACTGCTTATATTAGACTTACGTGTAAAACTGCGTTTGTGCGCAAAGCGATTGTCTTTCTTTCTTTTTGTGATTGAGAAATCCTCCTGATCCTTTTGAACGGTTTTTCAAAACAAATTCAGTGATTGATTGTTAAAGTGCATCAGCCACAAGGAAAATATGGAAGGTGAGTATTATTAAGTTTTGTTTTTTCAGTTAGTGCTTTCAACATGAGGTTTTGCTAAACATTAGATATGTAACTGCTTTATATTCCAAAGAAAAAACTGATGACAGATTTATAAAACTTGTATTCATTGTTCAGTACTGAATGTTTAAAGGTAAGTATTAAAAAATTATTCCCGGCAAGACAAGTCTAACTTAATTGAACCTAACTTCAACTTCATTTTAAACCAGGTGTCCTTACGAGTTTTAGGGTGGCCCAGAGAGGTGTCACCCTCTAAAAAAGATATTTGATATACTTTGTTTGAGAATATGACAACATTGATCAGTGAATAAAACATATTATCACCCCTTAGGCTTAGATCATATTTAATGGAATGGCTAACAGTGACGTTATATTGGATTATTTCTGGATCACAGAGCCACCACTCTCTCTCTCTCTCTCTCTCTCTCTCTCTCTCTCTATCACCGTGCTATGATGGTTCCTCTGGATCACTGAGCCACCACTCTCTCTATCATCGTGCTATGATGGATCCTCTGGATCTCTGAGCCACCACTCTCTCCATCACCATGCTATGATGGGTCCTCTGGATCACTGAGCTATTTTCTTTTAAATAAATAACCAGAGTTTTTTGCTTAATTAAATATCGGCAGTGACAACTCTTTTTCGTTTTGATTATATTGTTTTAGTTGATAAATCCAGTGAAGTATTAAACACCATTCTGCGACATGCAGCTACACAACAGTTTCTCTCTACCGGGACCTTCCACAATTCCAGTGCTCCCTCGAGCATCTGGCAACCTCCACAGAGCTCCACCTTTACTTTGCCCACTTCCAGTTCCACTAGTAGTCGTCCTGAAGGCTCCACTTCATTTCTGCCCTCTCCAACATCGACACAACTACATCAACAGCTGTTCCTGCAACAGCAATGCCATCTGGGACTGTTACCAAGCAACCCCTTCCTGCCTTCAGTACCAAATCTGGTTTCATCGGCCTCCTTGGAAAATCGTCCGTTTGGCGACGCAGTTAACTTTTTCCTTCCCCAGTCTACTACGTCACGGTTCGATTTTCTACCCAATTATTCACAGTTTCTGGCACAGGTTAGTAACATTTAATTTGTGTGATTAAATATTTGAACCTGCATACTGTGTGCATAGTTATCAACCTAATGTTTCAAAATTGCTTTGGAGATTTGGTCGTAAATATTAGATTTGTGAAGCATTCAGCAGATAGAATTATATGAATACTTATTGTTTCACCTAATTTTATTGAATTTTTTCTAGAGCTCTTTTAATAGATCTATTTATTTGTTTAAGATTTTTTTTTTGTATTACGATTTTTTTTAAATTAAGACTTTGAATATTAAATTTTGGCTGTTTGTTCTATGTCGTCATTTTGTTTACGGATATACGAATCTACGACGTTTATCTTTGCTCAAAAAATCTTAAGATTTATTTTATAAACTCACAGAAAAGTACACACAATTTAATTTCTAGATTATTGTTGACTTTACGAATTGCTTGTAGATGATTCAGATCCCAATGCCATCGAATTGTCTAAAATATTTTTAATCAAGTTATTGTTACTATTTGTTTAGTAGGCAATTAAAATTTGAAATTTATATGTGGTTAGATAGGATACGTTTAAGTTTGATTTTCTTTCTTATGCCAGTTTACCTGATAATATTTATGTTTGACTGTCTGTTATTCCAGCTACTGCATAATTCCGGTTCCCACCTCAGTACTGGAGCACTGCCCAATCTGTCTTCCCTCCCACCAGCCAATCACCATCCCTATAACCTAAACGGCCTCTCCATCGCCTCTTTGTTGAGCTTTCTGACCCCTGGCCCTCCATCGTCGGCTTCCTCTACGACCAACCTCACCTCAGCAGCCACCACCATGTCTGTCAACTGCTCAACTATTTCCTCAGCTGTCACCACAACCTCCTCGTCTAAGCTCAACACCTCCTTTCTATCACCGGTTACCTCCAGTCCAACCTCACCCCTTCCTGCCTTGGATTCCTCCTTCTCGTCCACTGAGGACAGCCCCAATGTCACTGGGGTCAAAGCAAAAGTAAGTTGTTTTATTCTAGATACTTACCTACCCAATTTCTATTATCTAGACAGGATTCATTGGTCAATGTTTTAGCGCATGTCCAAATTGTATAATGCCAGTTGAAAAAACTATTTTTTTAATGTTTTCATCAATCGTTCAGTAAGTAAATTTTAGGAAGTATAATATTAACTCGAAATATTTGACTAAAGGATCTTTTCCCAAAATACCCTTTACAATTTTTTTTAATAAATACGTTAGTTCAAAAGAGAGAAAGTGTGTGTTTGTCCAAAGTTGGTTAAGAGTGTATCTCACCTGAATTTTTTTTTTATTCTAGCCAACTTGGCCACACTTTCCCTCTTTTGATTTGTTTCAGATTAAAAGTGGCCAAACTTACGTTTGTTTTTCTATTTTGTGCTGGCTTTCTATCAAACTGCTTTGCATTAACAACAAGTTTGGGTATGCCAAACTGATGAGACCATAACAAGGTCAATATAGCTATCCTGGGCTCCCACTACTTGTCTGCAACAGTAATATAAGATAGTTTGTACTCAATTGACATTTTGCTTTTGAGTTTAAATAGCCAAGTTATCTGTTCAAAGCTGGTAAAGTGTGTATCTCACCTGAATCCATTATTTGTCGTCAAACGTTTTTTCTATGAAGAAGGTTTTTCACAACAAAATAATTATTTTGGTTTATTTTTAAAAATTAATATCTACTTACTGTCTTTTTATAGTTTATCCCCAGTTAGAGAATAACTTGTTTATAATTGAATTTATGGTTTTCTAGCAAATAAAAAAATCTGGAATTCCGAACTTTTGATTCTAATTATTTGGCGTCCCTTTTTGATTAATTGTGACATAATATTTGGTAAAACGTTGACTAATTTTGCCCCTAAAAGCATCGGTTTTGGCGTCCTTAAAATGAATTCTCAATTAAGTACTTTTACCTCTCATTTCAGAGCTCTGTGCCTGCCCCTCCTGTGAAGCCTTCTGGGCACATTCCATGCCAGATCTGTGGCGAGATCAGCCGGGACCAGGCATCCTTTCACCAGCATTTTTTTGAGCAGCACATGAACTCCACACCCAGTCAACTGGCCGCCCTACAAAATAACTGCTTGCCCTCTCAACTGACCCTACAAACCAACTGCCCGGCCAAACCTTCCTCTCTATCGCCTATTTTCTCTCCAGGAGCGCGGCCTGACCACCTCTCGCCGGTGCATGCGGTCAGTCGGTTAAAGGTATGTCTCAATCTATTAATAAAAATAATTGTGTAGCTCAAAGTACATCAAACAACGCACGTGGGCTAAACTTGTAGTCAATGAATCCATTTAATATTTAAAACAATCAGCTGTCAAGATTTTGTTAAACAAATATTTTCACTCCTATACTATGTAGAACGCCACTTTTCAATTGGAGTTCAGTTCTATCTTTAAAAGAAAAATAGGAGCAGATTTTAAAAGATTTAAAAT
>JAUYWI010107483.1:0-11115 GCA_034780595.1 Parotoplana pacifica
CGTTTTTGTACTCTGTAAATATTAGATCTCCGGTTTTATTTTTATTTAATAAACTGATTTATGATGATGATGATGATACGCAGTGAATAAGTACTTATATTCAAAAACTTATGCGCCACTACGGCTTTTTCACCAGGGGTGCTTAATGCCCAAAATGTTTGCAATATGTAGGTAATTCACACTGTCAGGTATTGCTCTTACTAACTGCAGGGACCGCGCACCGTATCAAATATGGGAGGGGCGAACTACAAAAAGGTGCCATATTCCGATATTGTTAAATATACCCCCAAAAATAAAACATATACTGAATAATTTATAACAAATTGAAATAGGTACATTTGTATAATTAATTAAACTTTCCCAAAATGTTTCTTGTTTGTTTTGAAGCAAAAAGACTCTAGCTATTTTAGCTATATTTAAATGAGTAGTCCATTCTTTATGGAAGTGAAGTACTGCTAGGTTATTAAATCTTTGCCATCATGTCTTATTTTTTAACCACTTTTCAGATGTCGGCCATGGAAAATGAACGTTCACTTCTGACCGATGTCGCAGTATTGACAAGAATCAGCTTGCAAAATATGAATTGATCATCTGCTGTTTAAGTGCAAATAATCCTTGCAAAATTGGAATAATATCATGACAGCTTACTGAATAAGGCTGATCACATAGAGTCTGAAATATCTCTAGTTGAGCGGTAAGGCATTGTATGTCGATATCAACAGAGTAATTTGATGCCACGTACTGTATTTCGTCTTCCACACTTTCTTCGTTCAATGTTTTCAATAGAATATTTCCCAGATTTTTGAAGGCCTCGAAACGATAAGAGTATCAGAAACAACATCAAGCGCCTCAAAATACTTTTGTCGGTAGTAAGTCTCTGGGTGATTCTGGAATAGTTTCTGCTGTGTAGCACCTATTTCTATTTTTGCATGTATTTCGTCTTTTTTGGTAATGTTGATAAACTGACAGAGTCATGTCGCAAACGTTTTATCAGAACCGTATCGTAGAATTGGTCAAAGGAATGATCATTGCGAATCTTGGATAATTGTTGCAGTGTCAATTGAACACAATGCACTCCATCTTATGCCGAGATGTTGGGATTCTGCGGTGATTTAGATAGATTATCACTGTGAAAATAAACGTTGGCTAAGAAACAAACCAAAGAAAAATTAGAATGTACGCATTTGCGCTTGATAACCAATTATTCGACTACGAATGTCTGGTTGAAGACCACGTTGTTCAAGACAAACAGCCCGTGTATCCTGCAATGCTAAGTAATTATCCAGAACTTGCTGAAAACAAGCTTCTTTTACTGTCCACTGTTGTGCTACTGAAAAGAAAAATGTATCCTAACTGGGTTCTCATCCACAATAGCTTTTATTTCGCCAAATATTTGTCCCTGCTTTGGAGAATAGTTAATAAACCTCACTATTTCTTTCGTCGTATCTATTGTATCTACCAAGATTTTGACCCTTCTAGATGTATCTTTCACACAAAGACTGAGTGAATGGGCCTGGCACTTGGCAGTGTATGGCATGCTCTTTTGGTTGGATATCCTGTATTTACTTTGCTGTACTAGATTTGTGTCCCAGATGTTACCGGCTCCATCATAACATTGTCCTCAGCACATGGTCAGAGAGAAGTGTCACGCATAAATGCATCTTTCAAAGATTCTATTATTGTGTTTGCAGATATATTGGGGATGTTATAAAATCCTTAAAAGTCGACATTAAAGATGATTATTTACCTATATCATGCAAATACTAAATTGCTCTTTGTTGACGATGTCAGTATACTCATCAGCAATGATACTAAAGAAATGCGGTTGTATATTATTTACTAAATCGCGGATAACACCATCAATTTATTTGCCATTTTAGTTGCTCTGCTTCATCAGTGAATGCACTCCCACGTAAACACCTAAATTATGTATACTTAGTTGTGTAGACTTGCCGTCAATGTCTCAATGCACGACTTGTGTATAGCTGTGTCTGCACCGACTCGTGTACTTTCTAGTTTACGACGCCCGGCGTTGTGATTTCAACAATGTACATCCAACTGTCAATCAGAATTTAATCCTAAATTTGTCATGAACGTTGTCAAATCCAACTATGTATCCTCTTGTCGTCAATCTTACACGAGTTATCGGTTCGTTATGTATTTAAACCCAATCTAATGAATCTCTGTAAAACAGAACCAGTGTTCAATTCAATGGACCTTTATTTCTGACTTTGGATAACTCTAATAGTTTTTTTTTACTTGAAACACTTCTATGTCAGAAATATGTAGAATAGACATGCTAAATTTGAAGTAATTCTATTCAAATATACTTAATTCATTACCAAATTGTTTCCCTTTATAATAGGAATTTTATATCTAAATTTTGAGCACATAAACCTCAACTTGTTTTGGCTCATCAGATGCATGTGCTGGGGCACAATTTAGTGAATTCTAAAAAATGCTATCCGTAAAATGTTGTTATTCTAAAACCCACAAAAAAATAAAGGAAATGGCTTTCAGTTTGCAGTTTTGCACCATTGGCACAAAAATAAATATTTCCAAAACCCGTAGTAATCCTGAATAATGATATTTTGGTATATAGATACCAAATTTTATCTAATTTCATCATTATTAACATCACAATTGACTTTTATGAAGTACATTTTGCCCAAATTAGGTCAATCTTCATTTTTTCATAGGGCGATCACATAGCCTTGGGAGTTGAAACCTAATTTTTTTTATATTAAAGGTTGCAGACCTTCATCTTCTATCTTGGTTCCACAAATTAATCAGTTGATGCGTTTTGAGATTTTTTTCCAATATTCGCTAGGGGCGGGGGTAGTACAACCCTATTTACCGACGGGGTTAATACGTTATATGTATAATTTTAAATAATGTAATTAATATTTAGCTACATACAAATCGAAAAATGGATAAGGGATCGGAGCTAGGGACCGGTGACATCATCAGCTCTAATCTTCCTTAAATTTGGTGTCCACTAGGTAACCACTGAGCAGCACAAATCCATAAATAAATTTGAAAAATATTGAATATCGATTTTGTTTGTTTGTTAACAAAATGATTTTTTTTTGCTATATTCACTTAATAGTTCCAACGAAATAATATATTAGAAACTTGGTTGCCTCACTTTTATGAGGCCCAGCATAACTAGGCAGGTCTGCAAAAATTAATATTGTTAAAATGTGAGTTTATTCACATGTATAAAAGTCTCTATTTGATTAAAAATAGATTATTATTAGTTTATAGGTCACTTACAGCGGTTTTAAAATGATTTCCTGCTCTAAAATTGATTTTTAATGCGTTGACCGGGCCTAGTCCCAAAATCAGTGCATTTGAATTTCTGACTTTAGATATGGCTTTTCTACATGCCGACACTAATAAAATTCAGGGTGTCCAAAAATGTAACCAAAAAAGAAAAAAATTAAATAAATTAAAATCCAAAATTTATTTACAAAACATATCATTCAAAATATAAAGTTCAGTTTTGTACAATACACCTAATATTCCATAAAATATGTTGACAATGTTGTCCCCCTTCAGATAGGCACAACTTTGTCCACTTCACTACAGATCTTGACACATTTCTGAGAGTAGCTTCTTTAATATCATCAATGCTGTTCTGAATATTGTTTTTTTAATCATCCAATGCTTGTGGGTTGTTAATATAAACAACATCTTTGAGATATCCACACTAGAAAAAATATGATAAGTCTGGATAACGTGGTGGATAAAGTCCTTTGGAAATAGTCCGTTGACCAAAGTATTGCTTAATGTGTTCTAATGATACATTTGATGTGCTTGGTTTCCACCAAGCAATTGCAGATTTACGAGTTAATGTTGGTGCAAATGAATTAATCAAATTACAGTAGACTGCAGTATTTACACGATCTTGAAAAAACAAAAGAAAATTCTTTCACCTGATATGGCTGCCCACACGCCAACTTTTTGAGGATGCCGAGGCTTCGCCACATATTGATGAGGATTCTTGAATGACCAATATCGACTATTTTGAGAATTAACATTAGCCATTAAGCCAAAACCAAGCTTCATCAGACCAAAATCATATGTCGAGGACAATAAGAGATCATTATCTGTCACATTAAGTAACCACTCACAATAGTTGGAGCGTAGGTTATAATCAACTTCCTCCAAATTTTGAATGACCAATGTTTTGTAAGGAACCAATTTCAAGACTTTGTGAATAATTTTGTGAACACGTGATCGAAGAATGTCAACGTGCTATGCAAACTTTCTTACTGATTGTGTGGAACTTTCAATGAATGCACCCTTAACCATAGCAACTTTATCACCATCGGCTTCTAAAGATGGTCTGCCTGAGTGTTCTTCATTATTAACAGAGCCTGTACATCAAAAATTATCATTAAGCGTGTTATTGTGGAATCAGCAGGGACAGGAACATTGGCTTAAGATTATTCAGGGATGGTTTAGCTGCAGCATAGCTACCACTTCTATAATAAATTTCTACTAAACAAACACCTATGTACACCACTTTATATTGATGTGTATAAATTAAAACGATTTATGATTTATGTGTATCAAAATGCACAGACATCGTTTTCAAAATTTATTCCTATTTTAATTTATAAGTTTATTGTTGATTTTTATGAATGTAAGCAGGCAAGGTTGTGCCTATCTGAAGAAAGACATTAGGTGTATTTTTAATTTACTTCATTAATTTCTCAATTGCGTTACTTTATGGGCATCCTGTATCAGGCATATAATAGACATACCAAATTTGAAGGCATTCCAAACTATTCATATATACTGTTCATATACTATTCATATATACTATTCATATATGTACTGGAGTATAGACTAATTTTGCGGTGACAATTAAAAATCCATTTCTGATTCTTTTGTGTGGTTGCTAGGGACGTCTATATAGAATAAGAAGGATTGTTTACAAATTTATTCCATACATTTATCATAAAAAACGTTCCGTTTTTGTTCCACAAGTGTATATTTTAAAAACCTAAATTTTTATGTGAAGACTAGCTTAGCGGAATATAATATCTATTGTCAATATAATAATATTCATAGACATTAAAGTCTAGAAAATGTCTATATAATAGAACGAGGTATTTAAAATATTTGAGTTTATTGATTTTCAAAATTGATGATTAAATGCATCCTTAAAATAACTCATGGAGTGTACGAAAGATTAAATTTACCTTCTAATTGAATCTTTAAGGCAACTGAAATCCATGATGTTATAGAGCAATCTTGGCCAGATGACTGCCTTAGTACGATACGCATTCGCACTCTTTGTCGAGAATTTCGTGATCAAGAACGAACAAGCTTTGAACGTCAACCTGGTAGTGGTCGAAAGATAAGTTGAACTAGAACTGAAAATCTTGATGCGGTTAATGAAATGATTCCGGAAGATCCATGTATGACGCTTAGATAGACAAATAGCAAATGCTCTAGACATCTCGCATACATTAGTGAAAAGGATTCTAGAAACATACACTTGTCGAACAAAAACGATTGTTTTATATATAATTTAAACTTTATTTTTAGGATTCGAACGTACAACATTTTCTATACGTGGTTCCGGTATAATTTACATTGGCGAAGAATTAGAATGGCCAGTTGCGCGGTCGATTGATCGTTCGGAAACGCTGCGAATTGCCGTGTACAAACAAAATAAGATAAAACAGGAAGTGTAAGTGCGAATTTTATTTATTTAAATCAAAATATGTCCATCATCTAGACTAGAGAGTGCAAAAACATACACTCACGTCACTTACGTCACTTATAAAACACACTAATAAGAACATGTAAATAATCATAAGTGACAGTTAAAAATTTAAAAGAGTTCTAAATAGATACTTAGTGCATTTATGTAAGTACATATGTACATATGTAGTTCGTTTGTCATCCCGCGACGACTTATTGAACTCAATGAAAATAGTCTTGGTATTTGTGTTTTGAATTATCCCAGCTATACCTAACAGTAGATCACTAAAAAATAATTTAAAAGTCTGTTGGCTCTAAGCTAACCCTAGGAAGTTTTACATATCTGACAATGCATAGTACCTTGGAAAGATTCATCGACATAAAATTGAAATAAATCAATAATGGAGCCGATGTAGGGGCCAATGACATCATCAGCTTCATATTTCAAAGTTTGTCCGATTGACTTCAAATTTGGTGTCTAGGTCCATTAGGCACTCAGTATACAATTCCATGAACATTTTTTGAAGCGATTATTGATTATCGATTGGGGGGGGGGGGCAAAATCGATATTGTTGGTCAATATAATTTAAATGGATCTAAAATCTAGGTAGACCAAACATGCTCAAATTTGAGAGTAGAAATATGGTATCACAAAATAGGGAGTTTCACCAGGGCGTCCATATTTTTTTAAAGGTGCATTTTTACTTATAATTGGCTCTATTTGATTTAAAAAGGTAGCTAAATAAATTTATATGTAATTCCTAGGGGTTTTGACATTTAATGGTGGTCTGTCTTAAAATTGAATTTAAAAACTGATTTTATCACATCGGCTGGGTCCGGTCCCAAAGTTCAGTAGACCCCATTACGCTGACATGAGGCATGCTTATTTTAAAACTTTTGAGAAATAAACATTACATTTTACCAAAAATGCTTACCATTTATAGTATTTTAGCATTGTTTTTTTAAAACCTGCTTAGGAAGCTACCAGATATACAATACTTACAATCAGACAATTATGATGACAAAAAGGATACAGGCATTCTAACCGCAGGACCACAAGCTAGCCCACTAATATTAGTTTGAGGACGAGCTTGTGGGCTATCGGTTAGACATTCTACATGTTAATCAGAAGGTTTCGGGTTCAAATCCTACTCTGTACTGATGCTATAACAAAAAATTTTTCATTGATATTCACGTTGTTAGATGTCTATGTGGTAGAGAATAATTATGAATTAAATGTGGTACATTTTTTGAAAATAATTTGAAAAAATTAGTCCATGAAAAATTTAGTGCTCTCTATTGTTAGATTTCAAATTTTGAAATTTCATAGGCTTATCAAATATACAGTTTTGTTTCACCATTCAAGCTATTTAATAATGCATTGATGAAGATTCTCGGTGTGCAGTCTAAGAAATCGTATTCTGAAGGATCACTGGAAACTCAGTAAGCTCAGTGCACGATGGGCTCCTCGATTACTCAACAATGATGAGCGGTTATGGAGAGTGCAGTGTGCATAAGAAATTCTTGAGCAGCTTCATTGCGAAGGAGACGATATCTGGAATCGATTGATCACTATGGATGAAACTTGGCTACCCTTCTTTGATCCGGGGACTAAGGAAGAAGAGCAAACAATGGCTTCCAAAAGGCCCTACTCCCATTCTCAAAGCGAAGGCAATTACTCATCAGGCAAAAGTAATGCTTTCATACGTTTGGGACCATAAAGGCATTGTTCATAATGATTTCCTCTTTGATAATATGACAACCAATGCTGATTATTACTGTAATCTTCTCAAAAACGTTGATAATCGTATGCGCCGTAGTCGTGAAAACAGGTGACACAGAATCAACTTCGAACATTCGATTGGGGTCAAATTCCCCACGCTTCACACGGTTATAATCTTTCGGTATCTCAAGTCACTCCTTAGAGGACACCGCTTTGGATCACGGCAAGAGTTGTAGAATCGAACAGAAGATATCGTCAAAGCCATTTTAAAAGACTTGTTCAGAGACAATATGAGAATATGTACTGGTATCTTGATGTACAAAATGCATTGACATACATGGAGACTTTATCGAAAAAGTCACAGATGAGTCTGCATAAACTTTTGAAGTAAAATTATCTTATTTTTTATCAAAATTTCTACACTAATTTCTACAGTAACTTTTTATTAATAAATATTTTTTCATAATTTTTTAAATTCTTATTACTTACTACCTTCTGAAAATATATTACAAATTTGATCAACCTGAATTAAAAGGAAAATATATAGCATTTTGTCTCTTCACTTTTTTGGACACCCCTTGTACTTTCTATGGACATGTTTTTGTAATTTCGTAATGTGCGTAAATAAAACAAATTTTTATGTTGGAACATAGATTTCTCTGATGTTTAATTCAGAAGGCCTCAATTTTATATCTAAAATTTTGGCAAATTCTGGATTTAGACACTTTTTTTCAATTCTTCACAAAAACTATGTTTTTGTCATAAATTATGCTCTCTGCTGAATAATTCCTTATCTATTAATAAATGATTACTCTGTGGAACACGCAACGTTAAGAATCCCAACCCACATGTACTAGATAGAAATCATAGATTTTTGTATCAAATTCTGCGGGGAAAATCTTAATAACGAATAGAAAGTAAACACAAGCCAACTTTTCTGGGCAGTATTTATTCCGTGGCATTATGGGGCAGCGACATCGCTAATATCTTTGGGCACATTATCTCGAAATGTTTAATTAAAATACCAAAACGGTCAAAAAGAGTGTTAGCTCTCATTGTAGGATGAAGAAAACCCCTCGCCCAAATGTTTTGCATTTTGACACTTTGGGAGATCTTGGATGATGAGATATGTTACATTTACTGTCGGGTGACTTTTGGCCAGCCCTGTATATTAATACAATAGAATAGCAACATAGGAAGTTATTTTAGGCTAAAATTCGAAATTTTTCAAAATGGCCGAAATTGTAAATGTCAATCAGTTAATACCTCTAAAACCAAGTCATATAACGCCCATAAATGTATTACGAGCTAATAAGAATATGAACCCGGGTCTACAAGAAAAACATATTTTCAAGGTCACACGGGTTTAACTTATGACGTCATAAACAATTTTTATTTAGAAGCATGTGAAAATAGTTTAAAATTAAATTTAAACATAATAGAAACATTTTGTAAGTTGTAGATATAAATACATATTTTTATGCCATTATTTAACTGAAACATGTTTCCTGGTGGTTCTAAGTCATAGCCAAAGTTGTCCAGAATGGTTCTGAGAGGTACTGTGAATTATTTTTGCAGATCCTTAAGGTCAGAATGTGGCTCCAATCTACCCAATATCTTATTTTTAATTCTAAAGCCAATTCTAAGCCAAATTTAATCGGTTCCCAAGCTTCTATTGCAAAAGTTCCTTGTTTCTATGCAATTTTGGTGTCCCTAGCAACATTTATTAATAAAAATGTATATGAAATAAAAGTTCATATATGGTAAAAAAAAGATATCATATGGTCAAATAACTATAAACCATAGTTGTGTGTCAAATATTTGTTAAAATAACTTGTTGCTATGTCATTTTGGAGTCCATATGCTCACTAGAAAGTGCATTAAAAGATTTTATGTTGTCGAATACTCATAATACCAATGTTATATGGGATAAATGAATTAATTCTTTGTTGTTGCTATGCGATATCCGCATCCCTAACAACCACAAAATAGAATCCGAAAACGCAATTTTACTCTTTGTCCCAAAGTTAGCTTAGTCAAGGACTACTTTAGCAGTTTCTATGCCAAATTTCATTAAAATTGGTTGATGCTGAAAATGAAGGAGAAGGAGAAAAGAGACAAAATAAGAAAATGACTGATTTTGAGATACTGTATCTCCTTATCTACGTGACTGATTTTGATAAAATTCTGCACACTTACTCAACAAAATCATATCATAAATCAAAAGGAAATGTGCCACACAAAACTAATTAGAATTCGGCAGCATCGAAATGTGGCACAAACTGACGCCGAAACGTCGTCATCAACAAAACAAAAAATATTCGTTGAAAGATGGGAAGTTGTGTACAACATGGACAATAGAACTCTCGAAAGAAAACATTTGTAATTTTTAGATCATGTCGAACATCATGTTTTGAACTTTTAAAATGTATAGTGCTTTGTATGCCAATTTTATTGTGAATTCTAACTTTTTGATTTCTAGCCAATGGTTGTCTTAAAGTAACTGGGCCACCATGTATAGAAGGTGACCCCAAAAATTGGGGGGTAGCTATTTTTGCCAAAGAGAAAGCAATAGGTGTTTCATAAAATCTATTTGAAAAATAGATCAGGTATTAAGTTAAATGTCTCATTCTATCACTAGTTTTTAAATAGATTTATGACAAAAAATATTTTCAGGCATTTTTGGGTTACCCTGTATAGCTGTAGGTACCTATACTGGTGGTAAAAGTTATGTACTCTAATTCAAACGAAACCTCGTATCTTGCTCAAATAAAGATTTAGAATTAGGAATGCATTATAAATAATGTAAATAAAATTGGATGTCTCACACCATACTGGGGCGGATTCGTAAAATTGATTTTAGAAAATAGGTGAGTTTTATAACAATTAAATGTCTAAATGATTTAAAAATCCTAAACAATGGTTTGTAGTTCATTTCTAGCGGTCTATAGAATTGAATTTCAGAAAAATTATTTTGTAACGCTTTGGTCTGATCCTCCAATTTTAACTTTGGATAAAGCTAGGAAAATTTTAATTGAAACTAACATTTTGATGGTTTGAAGCAAATTTTGTCACCGATATTTTTTCAGAATGGACCTTTAGTGGAACTTTGGTATTTGAATCTGATGACGTCATTGGGCTCTAGCTTAACTCCCATATCGAATTTTCTTTCTAAAAAAGTCGTTTACCCTAGAATATTCCAAGATACCTTTATATTAGATTTCAGCCCAATCCATCCATGGGGAGAATGATATTTTATTGGGGTCGTACTACAGCCCCCGGTACCGTCCATGCATGTAAAAGGGTTACTGACAGGGCGTTAAGAGTCTTGCCGACTAGTGTTTTGTTTGACAAATGCACTTTCAACTAAATGTCTGCAGTTGATTGCGATGGTCCCCCAAGACAGAGTAGGTAATAATATATAAATTAGTAAACGTCCACTCTAAAATAAACGTCCATAGAATTTTTACTTGAGCAAATGGAAAATGCAGCACAAAATTTATAAATTGTTACTCCGTTAGGGACCATTAATAGACTGGAGATCTGGACACAGATAACTAGTACAACCACTAGAGAGAGTGAAGCTAAAGAACAGAAAGAAGAAGCCATGAACTACCTGGCGACCCTCGACGCGGCTGACACCATTATGTACACGGACGGCTCTGCTATCG
>JAUYWI010107494.1:0-11114 GCA_034780595.1 Parotoplana pacifica
TGTTTTTATGTTGAAGCCATATTTATATATTTTACACATCTTTTGGTTGGATTACATTCATTTCTATGATGTTAATAATGTCAAAGGCTTGACTGATATTATTTCTTATTTCTATGTTTTCTGAAGTAAAGATTTAGTCTACATATGGATAAAATTAACGATTTTCATTTTGTAGAATTGGAATTAGAAGCCAAAGCTGTTAACTGGTGGAATTTAAGTGCAGGAGCTAATGGTCGCCTTCTTGCTTTATGGAATAGAACTGCTGGCGATTGTCTTTTGGATAGTGTTCTTCAGGTAAGAATAGAAATCGTATGGATTTTTTTAAATTCTTAATTTTACCATAATACAAAGTATTTACATAATAATAATATTTTGCAGAAATCTTAATTTATTACTTTTATTTTCTGAAATTGTACATGTCCACATTAGTAAAACTAGTTTTAGTTATTTGTATTTATTAGTCTGGCCAATCCATCGGGTCTAATTTTATTTCATTTTCGACAAAAAAAAGAATTTACTAAGAGACATAAAATCTAGTTATAGTGCTATGTCAATACAACGATATGCTAGTTTGAAATGATTTTAATTTGTTAGAATCTGTTGCTAATATCATTGTTTTATATAAACTAAAGATTCTAGAACACGGTTTTCGTCCTTGTGAACTAAATTGATGTGGTTCTTGAGTACATAGTTTTAAGATCTTTTTACTGAACAATATGAAGATACATAATGTAGTACGTATCTTATTTTTGATACAACATTCATAATTTCGACACAAACTTGTTCCTGTGCTTCCTTTTCTTTGGAATACACAACTCCATCAGTTTTGTATTAAGGACAGTCTGATGAGTTAGACTAGGTATGCAATGCGCATACATATATTATGCTTTACGTACAAAGCATTTTAAATATAGTGATTTGATAGTTACGCATTTAAATAGGCTTAGCTAATGTTTTGTTAATATGTTACAGACTTCACATATTGATTCTCATCAGCTGATTGTCTGTGCTTAGCTGCATTTTGTGCTATTTATAAAAGCAATGTGCTCTCAATAATCCATGATGCTACAAATTTTATTGAATTTGGCAAACCTTGCTGATTTATTATATCATTGGAGTATTTTTTAGCGACTAAGAGACTTGGTTTAGATTGTTCTTGCAATAAAAAGTACTAAAATATTATTAGCTTTGATAATTTTCCTGTAGAGTTGATGAGAATGATCACCCAAGTAAGGAAGGCTAAGGATTGCATGTAAATTAGAGTTAGAAGAGAATTTTATAATAAGAAACAAATTAACTAATTTCTTCATAGTAGGAAAATCATAAAGGTGAAACATAAATTTAATTAGTAAAAATACTTTGTTTATTGTGCTTTATTGACATTCCTAACAACAATCTACATACTTTAGGCTACCTGGGGCATTTTGGATCGGGATAACACTTTACGAACTGCCATGGCAGACAGTCTACGTGATGGTCAGACCTCGTTCTTCAGTCGTTGGCGTGAGTACGAAGCCAGTCAAGCATTGGCCTATCAATACAGCTTGGATGAATATCAGTGGCAACGGGACTGGGAGAATCTAATGGCCACAGCCAGCCAACCTGGTAAGACTTGATATAGAAAATTAACTTTTTTTTCTAAATCGGTGTTCTACAACGTAGACTTTCAACTAAAGTGGCCCATTTTATGTGGCCCATTGATTAGTAGTAAACTATTTTCCTAATGATAAAATTATTTTTATCCAAAACTTAAAATCATTTTTGAGTAATCTAATTTTTAAAAATAATACCACAAAATATAGAATAGGTAGGTATTTTGAAATATTCTATTTTTCATGTTACTACTTTTAATGGTTTTAGTAGTAGTATAATTATAAAATATTTTGTTTTAGGTGAATCACTGGAACAACTACACATCTTTACTTTATGTCATATCTTAAGACGCCCGATTATTGTTTACGGTGTGAAATACATCAATAACATTCGATCTGAGCCTATTGGAATAGCAAACTTTCAAGGTGAGTTTTTTTTTAATGAATAGCCAAGTTACAATATTGTTTCCATACCAACTTTAGCTCTGCCATAAAATTAATTTACTATAAATTCAGAAATTGTTTATATCATCATCATTATTTTGTTTTAAGAGGTCGGGTTATTTGCCTCTGACAGGGAGTTGCCGACCCTCATTCTTTCCAACTGGCCACCAATTTTCCACGCTTTCTATCTTCATGATCCCTGAACTTCAATCCAACCTTTCGAAGTTCTCTCTCTGTCATACCTTTTCAGGTCAAGTTTGAGCGTCCACTTCCCTCGTACCTTCCACTTCGAGATTCCATATTCTTTTTACACCACTATTTTCTCAGGACGTGACCACACCATCTCCGTCTCACTACCTCTAAAATGGACTGTTAGACCAAGCTTTTCCATCAACACTTCTAAATTCATCTTATCCCGCTGCGTAACTCAACATATTTTTCTAATCATAGCCTTTTCTGCTCTTCTTAGAATATTTTTTCTATTGATCTTACTACCCACATACAGGCGCTAGATATGTGAGGCAACCATATTTTTCCAAATTTCTAATGGCTTATTAAATTTATATCTCAAGTGCAATCATTGTAGGGTCTTGTTTCAACTACATATATTTTAGGGGGCTTTTTGTGATTATATATCTTAGAACAAATTTGCGAAAACAACAATTATGCATAATTGTTGAAAATATAAATATCAATTATGCGAAATTGTTAATCATACTAAGTTCAAAAGAAAAATAAGTTAAAAAGCAAAATCAGATATCTATTATGTATCAATAACATATCATTATAATATCAAATCGCAGCAATTATGCTGAACAATTTTAGAAAATTGTTAATTTCGCAAATTTGTTTTAACATATATATGTACTATCTTTAAAGATAGTTAATCATAGTTTATTTTATTTTTAGTTTCTTAGATTAGTTTTTAAATTGCTAAACATCCTTTATGCCTTTAAAGATATTTACATTGCTTTTAAATATAAATATCTATATCAAAACTAGCTATGTACAACAGTTTGTTTGGACTTTTTGACCAATATTATTTCAATGGTATCTAATATAGAAATTGTATATATTGATATCAAAGGGTTATATTTTATTACTTTACTTACTTTGTAATCTATATTACATGATGTTTGTTTTATTCACTTCTATCTTTAGGTGTCTATCTTCCATTGCTCTGTGAGAGACCATTTTGTTCTAAAACTCCTATTGTGCTAGGATATACTCGAGGTCATTTTTCTGCCCTAGTTCCCATGGAAACTTCTTTATCCTCAAGTCGAGGTGCCGGTGCAGTAACCAATGATGAATCAGATATTAACACCTTCTACCTTCCACTAATGGATATTGATGGCAAATTATTGCCTGTCCATTTTGTTACTGCTGAGGAGGTAAGCATTTCTTTGTTCTGTTGAAATGATTTCAGATGTTTACCTTTATTTACTTATTTGGTGAGTCCTAACAATTGGGATATACAATTATTTGACTCTGTCTCTGCAGTGTTAAAACCTAAATTTATGTAGACAACTCGTATTCATTATGAGCAGTGGTATGTATATTTTATTGAGAAAATTTAGAGTATTTTTTCCTATAACAAATAAAAATTGAATGCCTATTTGGGTTTGTCGTGACTTGGTTAACAAATGGATAATAATTTTAAATAGCAACGTTACTTTTGTTTTCATTCAGTAAAATAAAAGATCCTCGACTCCCACAAAATAATATGTTGATTTGAGAAAATACTTCATTTAGACTAAGGATTTTATTTTTCTAGTTAAAATGTTGAATAAATTTTATGTAAAATACAACTGTTCTTAAGTTCCTCTCAACAGTTGTAGGTATGTTTGAAAATTTTAAGAACCTGAGTGTGATTTGAGTTCTTTTGGGGGGGGGTGCTGGTTTTTTTTAGTAATTCTCCGATGATCTGTATAATACTGATCGCTCATTCACAGAACTTTCAGTATGCGATCTAATGCTTATATATAGCTTAAGAATAAAGCGGCTGTTGACATTATGTAACATTTTTTTAGATTTCAACTTTTAAACAAATTTTAATGAAATTAGATACTATTTATATAACTAGTCATTAAAAAAATATAAGTAGTGACTTATTCAACTTTTGTAGATGGCTAAATGGAGACGATACTTTTATTTTTCTTCCTCAATGGTTATATTTTAGGAAGATAGAAAAATGTCACATCACTTCATTGGTTGCTAGTCAGAGAGAAAGTTATAACGGCTGAACACGTGTATCATTTGTATTTCAGAGTCATCGCCAGGAAGCATTGATGCGTGATTGGTTGGATTGTTGCCAAACCCGACGTGGGCTGCTAGTTGCTAGAATGCGTCTAGTGCGACGTCATCCACTTGTGGGGCAAATGTTAGATGATTGGTTGGACCATTATCGTCGTATGGTTCTGTTTTCTTCACCTTATGAAGAGGACCACTTACTTTTGCAGCCACAAGACTATAGGCCTAATTACCTCTTTCAACGTATTGGCGGACCGCACACCGCTTATGCTAATCGAACTTCACCGTATCCAGGTAATATTGCTATTTCCACGACTCCCCCGCTGTCATCAACATCGCCCACGAACACCATTCGCCCGCAACGTACTCATCAGATCCATAACAATCGATCGGTTAGTGTTTCTTTAGCTGCTCACGGCATTCCAGGCTCCAAGCAGCAACACCATTCTCCTCCTAGCCCATCTAACAGTAATTCAGGTGTATAGTTGTTGTGAATTATTGGCATGTAAGAGTGGTATTTCGTTTGCTCAATCACTGTTTTACAGGGAATTTATTCGACGAAAGTTCATGCTGCTAGCGCTAGTTATTGAGCGCTTGATATTTTACTACGTGTGATAAATTTGTACTCCATCCACTCCGGCCATTGATGAAGACATGATCATTTTTGGTTTTCTTTTCCGTTTTCGTTTGTTGTGTAAATATTTTTATTTTTCTGTGATGACGTTCCTTAAACAGAACGTTGATATAATTCAAATCTGTTACTTGGTTTTATGTGACTACCTACCTATGTATGGATTTGTTTTTATTTATTATTCTTAGATAACTAGCTTATAATTTCCAGATAGAATGCTATTAGAATGTTCTTTCAGAATGGTTCAACACATTGTACATAATATGTAATGTAAACTTAGCTTAATATACAGCTTTTTCTGATTTTTCTCTGAACTGTGTTCCACAATTTCCTAGGTACTGTTATATTTTATGTGTAAGTTTGTTTTCCGAAATTTGTCTTTATGGAGAAACGCAAACACAATTTCTATCTTATTTAATTGTCGAACTGATGTTACGAAATATCTCGGGGATGAATATTATTTAAATATATTTTATACAGTTCTTTTTTATAGTTCAGGGTTGCTAGGTTATTAGTGTTTACAGTGAACAATAATGCTAGAGACAATCCACGTCAGAATACTATTGTCACAACATATCTATTTTTTTCTAGTTATTTTTTATGTTTTCTGGTGAATATCATAATCATTAATAGCAACCCTGACGGTAATATGAAACATCTACTTTTATATTAGCTTTTTTGTGTGGAAAACGGGTGCGATTGTAATTTTCAGATACGTATTTCTATATTTTTGTAATGATCTTCGAACTACTTATTATTTGTCCTGTTATTGTACACCACATGTTTCGAAATAGAATGAAGTTATAAATAGATATACCGGGTGAGTCAGAAGTCTTTAAACGATATCTGAGGAATAGAGAGTATTCCAGGAATATCTGGAGATTGGAGAAGGTCCTAGGGATAACTAGGGATTGTTCGAGGTTCCTATGACTCTCCCCAATTCCCAGATATTCCGAATCTTCCCCAATCCCCAGATATCCCTGTGATCCTCTCCTATCTTCAGATATCGTTTAGAGACCCTGTATAAGACTACCTATTTAAAATTTAGTGCAGCTGTTGGATAAATAAAGCTGATTATAGATATTATTGTCTAGTACACTATGTATTTTCTTGAAATGCAGACGATCGTTTTGTGTTCTGTCTTTAACAGAAAAAGTAATCTTTTGTTAAAGCAATTTATCTTGGTTTGGATGACATGTTTTTATATAATATCTCTGAGAGACAGTGAATTTAATCTGAGATTAATCACTGGCTTTTCATATTAGACTTCTATATTTACTTATAGTATAATATATATATGAGATTGCTAAATAAGTATTACGTAGCTTTAGTTACTTGGTATTTAGGACATTTCAATTTAGCAATACTCCAATTGAGTTTTTGAATCGCGCTCATTACCTTGAGTTGTATTCTACATATTGTTTGTTTCATCTTAATTATAGATTTTGTTAATTTGTTTTACTTATTGTTAAACAAGATTTATTTCGATAATTATTTAAAATATCGTATTAACTAATTACTTAAATTAGACCTTTCTTTTGTGGTTTTAAATTTTTTTATACTTTGTATAAATTTATGAATTAAAAGATGCTATTATTTTCTTAATAGCATGCTTACTAAATTACGATTCGATAACTTTTTTTTAACAAAATCTTATATACATGTAGTTTAGAATCACGACCAGGTTGAGGGTTACGTTACATCATTTTATTCGAGTATAATAACCTAAATGGTTTTAGCCTTATTGTTTTACTTTTATTACTTTAGAGATCAATGCTGTTTGGATGCATTTAAAAAATGTACAACAGGTGCTTTATCTTTTAAATTAGTAAAGAAATTCGTTAACGTTAACTGTTTCTGTAACGAAAATCGTTATAAAATATTTATTGCTGTTGACTGATTTCGTAACAAAATTCGTTATTTACATGTAAGCTTGGATTTTCCTTAATCAGCGGTGTAGCCAATCTCTATCGAAAAGTAGTATCTGTCTCGGTCAGACAAAGCAACCAATCTTCAGTTAATATAAAGATAGACAATTTGTTTTATATATGTACATAATTACTAACGTCTGCCTGACTGTTGAATGATCAAGATGATGTAAACTATTTTCTTAACAATTTTTTAAACTATTTCATAAGCCTTTTTTATTAGCTTCCTTGTTAAAAATTGTCAACGACTTACAAAACTGGCTTTCATCTTTTAGGTTAACTTTCTGATTTACGATTTTGTTAAGAATTTTGGTTACCATTATTTTTACTAATTTAAAAGATAAAAGTACATAATAAAATTATGAATTGCTAAATACCCACTAGTTGTTTCATTTCACTAAAATGCACATACATAATATGTAACCTTTCCAACCAACCCAAGTGAACATAAATTCTTGAATCGATTTATTTGATAGGTTTTCCCCCAAAAAAGTTTATCATGGATTCCTTATGGGTGAAAATTCTGTATAATAGTAGATGTTGTATTAAAAAATTGTGATTATTGAAATGTACTTTAGTAGAATTGTTGCTACAAAAGCATAAACTTTTCTCAAATAATGCCTATATATTTTGTTATATACGTACATACATATTTTCTTTACCCTGGAAAAGTTATAATATAATCTATTCACTGCAATTGTACATAAAAAGATACTTGTCTTCTAATATCCATTTAGATTTTATTATCACTGCCCCTTTTTATAATTTGAAACAATCTGTAGCTAAACATAACCAGATTCAGTATTCTTTGTAAAGAAGATGTAGTAAACGAACTCTTACCTATTTTGACAGTACTTGTTATGTCAGTTTTGTTTGATTTCTGGTTCAAAGATTTGTTTTGTGCTGTATCCTACTGATGGATTTGAATAATATTTTCTGTTTGTTGTAATTTTAATAGTTGTTATTTTATGTGTTATACATTATTTTTATTATTAGAACTTATTTTTAGTTTTTATTTTATAGAATAAGAATTCTATATTGTACTTTGAAAGATCATGTATTTTTTATTTATATAGGAAAAACTATCTTTCGGTTAATCTCTGCACAATATTGTCATATAAAATTAATTTTTGGAAACATTTGAGTATAGCAGTAATGTTTTTTTATTGGATTTAATGTCTGTCTTTAGAATCTTTACATATTATGTAATATTTAATTGCTGTATGTAATAATGAGGATTTCGTATTTTACATTTAACCCAGATTATATATTAATATAATATTGGTTTATGAATTACAGATTTTTATTGTTTAGATCCTAATGGGAAATACATGTATCGACTGCATTGATTAAAAAATACTACCGTTTTAAATATGTTTTTGGACATTTAGATTTTTTAAAATAAACTCTATAAAAGATACTGTGAAATAAAGCTATAAATCGTGAATAGAATGGGATCCAGAAAATATCAATGATTATGACCTTGACAAACTATAAATCTAGTACCTAATGATTATTGGGTTTTGAATGTCAAGACGTAAAAACCATAATAATACGAGTATTAGGCATGTAGCATCAATTAAAGTTAATAGATATCATTCCAATTTCTATTTCCCATATTGTATTATTTTGTGTAAATTAATGTTTATGATTAGTCCTATAATTTGAATAGACACGGTCTGTGCATGGTCATTTTCTTGAGGCGTAATTTTCATAGATACATATCTGTATAATTTAATAGCTATGGTAATTTTGACGCTTTCACAAATAAATTGATAACACATTTGGTTGTGTGCAGTATGTCGGACAAACTGGTTCAATCGTGTTTTTCTAAAAATGCAACTGTTTTTTCTAGAAAACCATTGTAATAAAACTGTCTTTCCAAAAATCTGTTTTCACGGGAAGACAAAATTAATTTCAAGAAACCAATTGCTTTCTCGAGATAACACTTGTTTTTTCAAGAAAACCATTTTTATACAACTGCCATCTCTCCAAAAATGTCTCGAGATAACAGTTGTTTTCTCAAGAAACCATTATATTTAATTTGTGATCTCTCTGCAAATCTGTTATCTCTAGAAAACCAATTTTGTTAATCTAAAAAACATGGTCATCTCTAAATTTCTTGAAATTTCATAAAATTTCAAAGTAAACTGCCTGAAAATAAAATAAAAACGAAAAATTCTGTATGAATTTAGAAGAAATATCGCCCAAATTCTTGAATTTTGGACAGAAATAAGATGTTGGAAATCTTTTTAATATAATAATTACATATTTTGATAAACCCGTTTTAATAAAACTGTAATCTCGAGAAAATTGCTTTTATGAAACCGAAAACTTCAGAAAAACACTTTTAATAACAGACTTCTGGAGAGATTGCAATTTTATGAAAATGGTTTTCTTGAGAAAACAGTTCATAACTCAAGAAAACAATCTTTGTTTTCAATTTTTTGTTTCCTCGAGATAACAAGACTTTCATTTAAATGTTTTTCTCGAGAAAACAAACTGTTAATTTATGAAAACAGTCTTTTTAATAGTTTGGTTTTCTTGAGATTACATACTTTTGGATATTGCAGTTTTATTTAAATGGTTTTCTCGAGAAAACCAGTTCTTTCTTAAGAAAACACGATTGAACCAGTTGATCCGCCATAGTGCAGTACATAGACTGACCATAGAGTAAATATTTTTTACTCTGTGTTCAGTCTATGTGAAATGCCTTTATTTTATTCTTATGCCTAGAACATAATTTCTATAGTATCTATCTATACTTGTTTAGTCTAATTATTTAGAATTGATCAAATATCTATACAGGAATTTCTATGGTTAGCTCATCAAACGTTTTTTGTTTAGTAATTAGTTTGATGGGTAAGTTCAGAACCTATTTTAAACTTGACTATGTTTCCAAATTAGCTTTTTCGTTACAGGACTAGCGAAAGCAATTCGGCACATTTTGGTCGAGATTATCTGATCCTAATATTGTTTTTTAAAGAAAAAACAAACCATTTCACTTTACTATTGAATTTACTACTAATTATTTACGTGAATTCTTTTAAATAATGAAATGGGAAAATTTACTGGACATTTTCAATAAAAGTTTAATTACAAAATCGAAATCCCAGCAGAGGAGCAATATGCGTAGCAAAACTTAAATAAAAAATCTCAATTGATTGATACGGAGCAAAATATAGCCAATCAGTGTTTTCCATGGCCAATTTTTTAAGTCATAGGACTAAATGACATTTTGTTATTGTATCTTAGAAGGGAAATAATTTCATAAGAAAAAGATCATTTTTGAAACTAGACTCCAATTATTTCTGATGTTCATAAATCGATTTTGTCTGGGTAACCGGTAAAATATCGTTAATATGATAAACTCGTAATCATTGTAAACCGTATTTCAAAAACTCGTCTTTTAGCTTTTGTAATGTAAAACTCCTAATTATGTTCAAATAACTAATTATAAAATCGTATACGAATATTCGTAAATATGTTTATATACAACTTTGATTTTCAAACAAATTTTAATGAGATAATTATATCATATATTTTAGTATGAATGATATTAAATGGTACTGTTGCGTTTGTACGTATGAAAATTGGCCTGCATCAAATAAATGTGTTATTTGTCATGCTAGCCGTCAACAAACTTCACGAATTAAGGACGAAATTCACAAATTAGCGGCTACAACTACAACTTCAATAAAAGAAGGTCCAGATACAGCAAATTCTTTATTAACATCTAATTTGCACTCTTTTGACAGTCAAAAACAACAATCAGTGCCATCGCTGAAAGACTCTACATTTTCTGTTGTGGATACGCGAGCTGCTTCACCTGCTGGCTCACAAACCTCATCAATCACTGAAACACGCTCCAAGTGGTCTTGTCCCAGCTGTACATATCTAAATTGGCCGAAAGCCCGTAAATGTATTTTGTGCCGTACACCACGTAACCGACGGGCATCTCCAAAAATTACGACACTATCATCTTGTCCAGGTATGTTTTAGAATGCTAAATATGTATATAAATACTTAATAAATTCCCCTCATTTCGCAAAGTTACTTAGTTTGATGAATGGACAAAAAACAATAAAATAAAATATCAAAGGTACAATATTTAGGAAAAGCCACTTAACCCTTATCAGGTCATGCCGTAACAAAATGTTACAAATGAAATATAAAGTGTCTTTAAAAAAATTCAAAATACATTTCCTAAATTACACTTTAAAACCATGTGTATAATCACAAGGAGATGCCTCACACCCTTTTTTGAAT
>JAUYWI010107505.1:0-11113 GCA_034780595.1 Parotoplana pacifica
ATAGATATAAAATCTAAAATTGATAATGTTATTGATTATATTATTTGAAACGTAGTTACTTCTGGCCCACCCTGTAGAGTAACTAATTATTGATTGAATATTTTTCTGACTAATAATAACTTGTGTCATTATTACGCTATGGCTAAATCGATGGTATACCGCTGAAAAAGCAGCTCAACAAATACCAGAATTGCGCGATAACATTTTGACGATTCGGATATTGACAATGCAAATAGTGCTTCAGATATTGAATCCGATATAATACTCTTCAGAATCGGATTCCATGACTCAACACAAAATGAGGAAGCAGCGGAAATAGCTGATCATCCACCTCTTAATTTGACGTCGAGGGATGTGTCATGTTCACAGATACCATGAGTCGAAACCCCTACCATTTGTTTTGGTAACAAGATAAATTGAAGACAACGACGTAAACAGGATCCTTTCTGCCTAATAAGAGTGATATGGTACCGTGTAATGTCAAAGTTATCAAAAGTGTATCGACCCCCATGACTGCGTTACTGTAGCATGGTGTGCCTACAAAACCAGCCCAATTCTGGCTCTATTTCAATTCTTCAACTTTCTACGTGTTGGATGGCGATCCTTACGTGGCAAGTTGGTATTGGAGAACTTGTTGTTTTGAAACTGACCAGCAATTTGGAACCGGGGCTCAATATAACGAGAGACAACTTCTTCACCAGTCAGGCGCTTGCTTATGGGAACTCTCAGACTAAACACAAAGGATATTCTAAAATAATTAAGTCATGTTTGCAAGACGTCCGCTTTGCACAAATTCATTTTTCTAATCAGAGAGGACAACATTGCTTGGCTACAAAGCAAAACGATAGAAGGTTGTTTTCCTACTTTCAAGTATGCACAAGAATAGGCGCATAATAGATAATTAAAAAAAACGCCTGAAATAATTCAATATTACAACTACAGAAAAATTGTTGTCGAAAAAGCTGACGAAAGGCTGAAGTTAAACACAACAAAATCGGGTTCTGGTCAATGGTCTTTTCATGTCTGCAATATAATGGATATATGTGGACTGAATGCTTTTATCATCGCCTGTGATACTAGACTGTGTATTATTTGGCGTCGTGTTTTTTTTAATTTTTGTCCAAACAACTTTGCTAGGAAAACAGCACGACACACCAAAGGCAGGTTCTTCCATTGCGACCGCATGCACTGGCTGGTGAACGACCTGTCGACGATGTCACTCAACAAAACAAGTAAAAATGTAAGATTTATTGTCGTGGTACTTGTAACTCACAGGTGTGTGTTATTTACCTCCATCAATAAACATCTAACATGTGAGCAATCCGCTATTGACATTTTGATATTACAATCATGTAGTACAATATCAGGTACTGTTTGGAATGCATACCTTTGTATAATAATTATTGCTTTATTAAAGTTATAAAAAAATATGTTTCTTTATTCCCTTACTAGATAGACTGGGATATTTATATAAATTTTATAATTTAACACATACACATAATTTATAAGCATTTGGGGCTGCCGGCTAATGGACCGCCATGGTAATTTAATCTAAACATTTTTATGGGATTTATGTAGACAACATTTTGTTTTCTATTTTTATTTTTATAATTTCTATTTTTCAGATCCTTCTAAAGCAGTCACCTGGCCACGAGGACGATATGGACTCTTAAAGGCCCTGGATACTGGATGTCCTAGCGGATTTAACAAGGGCAGTGTATCTCTTCTTGGCAATAAAAATCTGAAATTCTCAGACAACCGTGACTTCTTTTTTACCAAATTTATACCAGCTGGTCACAGTTCATTGCGTCAAGTGCTTGAAGTATGTACAGGAGGTCCGAGTAAATCACAACTAGCACAATTTTGGCCAAACGGGCAGTACTGTATTATCAAGGATCGTACATGTCCATTCGGTAAGAATTCAAATGTTAATTGTTACTTTATTTTCATCTAAACAAAAAATAATGGCAAATAGCTTTAGCTCTTCCAATGTTCAACTTTATATTTTGTATACATAATTCAAATTGGGGAAATTTTAACTATTTTTGGAAGCCACAAATAGTATCTTTAGCATACTGCCTGTTCAGACTGTGATGGTGAGTAATTCCACCAAGTGGTAGCTTACAATTGATTGGGCAAGTATAAAATGAAGATATTTGTATTTGAGAATTAGTTGAAATATAATTTAGCATAGTTTGTTTATTTTTCATTAAAAAAACATATTTTGACACATCTTTCAAAGTGATAGAATGTACCTGTGGACAATATAGCGAAAGGAAATATTATTAATCTTGTCTTTTGCTATTTGTAGTACTATTAAATAGTGAAACTAGTATAAATGTTATAAAGAAATATATATACAATATGTTAGTTTATTTAAGTTTACGCGACTGTAGCAATAGGTTTTGCAATAACTAGAACCTAAGATGTGTTGTATAGGTATTTATATAATTATGAAATTATCGATTTGTTGGATAGTAAATAATATAGACCAAGCAAAGCTTTAATGTCTATCATTCTCCAATTGTTTTAGGTCTAAAGCCTCAGGCATTCAGCATTATGAACAAACAAACCGTCGTAGCGATCAAAGAGGTCGTCCCGTTATCGGTGCCTAAGAGTATGAAGAAGGGATTTGAAGCAAGGCTCTGTTGTAAATCGGATACAGTCAGTAGAGGAGATGCTCTAATGCTTCCAACCAATGCTCCGTTTGCCCTTATCAAACATCCAGACGCCGACTGCCCCAATGTTACCAACATGGAGGTAAGGTTGCTATTCGAAACATTGGGTGAGGTCAGTGTTAGTTTAGACTAAGCAAAGTGTTCGCCAAAATTTTTTCAATGATCCTATATAGTCCATTTGACAAGGAAGACCTATGGTGCTAACAGCCAAATTGACGCTTAAATGATTATTAAATTTATATTACATATTTTCAAGTAAAATGCATAATAAAATATATCACTTCATAAATACATATAAACATAACCATTTTAAATAAGACCCATTTTCATAGGTTGTTTTTTCAACATGAAATCAATAACAAAAACAAACATATTTATTCTGCTATAAATCCATAGTGACATAATAAACAATTTAATTACAAATATTAACCTTCATTGTTAATTTATCCAACATAATTCATTACATATTTTCTTCACTATGTGTTCAACATGGCCGCAGTAAACATGGGGGAACACTTTCAAGGAAAAAATTAATGAGACCATCTTCATCAACAAAGTTTTAGCAGTTTCTTTATAATTCTAATCTTACGAAAACAAATCTCTCTAACATATTCATCTCAGACAAGTACGGTGATGTTTCAATAAACGAATGTTTCTGGAGGAAGTGTGAGAAATAGCGTTTTTGTGTGTGATTCTTATGTTTTCAGGAATATTTGGATGGGGGTGACATAACCCGAGTAAATACCACGTACACTTCAGAATTGACAGTGTCACCCAAAACTCTAATGAAATTTGACACAGGTCAAAATAACGGCCATGATTACCATAATCTTGTTTTACTTTTGGTTATAATGTCTCAGTCATTGTATTTATATTTGAAATAACGAAATTACTTCCAGAAAAATCAATATTGAATGAAATAGAATTACATCGGTCAAGCCTTTTTCTTATAAAAAGTGGTTTGTTTTAAACAAAATTTTATTTCCAGATGTACGAATATCAAATAACTGAAATGGTTGACTTGACAAGAAATGCTCTTTGCTACTACTCACCGCCCAATTACCTACGTCAAATTTGGCCAACTGGCGCCTATCTATTACCCGTTCCAAATAGTAAGTGATATCTATACCCATTCCTAATACGTAGAATGACGTCTTTACAGCAGCAAACAGACCAACACTATTACTCGTTCCCAAGTGCTATTTAGTACTCGTTCCTAATCATAAGTGCTATTTATAACTTGTTCCATGTTACAAAACGCAAATGCAAACCATTATGTGCTGCAAATCACATATGAAGTGCACTTTATTGAATTTTATAAATGGTAGTTGGCTACTTATTTCCTGTTCCATATTCTAAAACTTTTTATAATTATAACATTGTAACACTAATTTATTTGGAGGAATTTTTGGTTGTTTAGGTACCAAAAGCTAAAAAACGCATATTCTATATTTCGATAATCATTATTCAGAAAATGGCACCTATTTTTAGAATATAGAACAAAAATATGTATATACATAAGTTAATTGAAGAAAAATATCATTGAACATAACTGAAACTATATAACAACATGGAAACGTACAATGATATGCGAATTATAAGTAAAATAAAACATATTTCACATTCGATAAGACTGTTTTTTGAAAATACACAGATTATCTGCTCTTTCTTTTATGGAAATGCTGAGTTTCTCGGATCAAACCACAGACATAGTCGCCAAGCATAGGCTCATACTATTTAGCACTGGTAGCGCTTCTCAAATCCATCACAACTTGGTGGAACCGCTAATGCTAATTGGAGTAGTTTCCCACTTTGGATTTAAAAAGCTAATGCACGACCCGGAGTTCTCTGGAAAGTTGTCGACACCAGGATAACTATGCCTGGCGCAGCTTTGTTGTGATTGTTCAGTGCTTCTTGGGGAAACAACAAGGAAGAGAACTTTCTTACAAAAAGATGGGTTGCAGAATGTTCCTGAAGTTGCACATAGTGCATTTCCATGTGAGCCCCATGGGGCTCAACTAATACTCTTGCCTTTATTTTGGCCTCTGACAGCATCGAAGATATCGCTTCCACATCTTTGAAGTTAGCGTATTTGTGATCTTATACCTTCACATATTGCTGCATGAGTCCAAGCTTGCTGTGGAAGTGTGGCATCAAGATCTTTTCCAGCTAACACATTGGCTCCCAATTGACGATCTTCTCGAGGGGCAATCTTTATTTTTATAAGTAATGTCTCGCTGCAGCTCCACTATTCCTGTGACAGAGAAAACAGGGATGTTTTGTGAAGGCGCCTTGCAATGAGTTTTGGACGATAACTAATCAAGATTCAAAATCTTTTGGTCAGAAAACAGAAAAAGCTTTATTTAGAAAATGCCAGTTTTAGTGCTTCATTTTAAATTAAACTATTAATGTGCAAGTATACATCATTTTAGAGAATTTTCGTCACTAACATAATTGGACCTCTCAACTATGATTTAAATTGACAGAAATGGTCTGGAAGCATGTCCTACGAATTGTCAATCTGATCTACCTTATGGTTTTGTTGTAATTATAATTTTTAAAGATTAAAATTAAGTAGCAATATTTTTACATTGAAGCATTGTTATTGATTTTAATTGACCGTCATTTAAAAAAATCAATTAGTTCATTCCTAAGAATGGCATCTTTACAGCAGCAAACATACGAACTATATTTTTAGTTACAAAATGAGTATTGTAGTTTGAAATGGCACAATTAAAAATGTAAGGAGCAATGCATAAAATGTGTCTCTAAAACACCTGATAGTAGAAGTTAATAACAATTGTAAACACTCCTTTAAAAAAAGTAATGAGAGCAAAACCATAAGTCAGATTGGTCCGAAAATAATACAGTCATTTAAAGAGAAAGATAAAACGAAAAATCCAATTTCACTGTACTGTTACTGTCAAAAAGCCAATTACCTTGAAGTCTCCTATCACTTCCCAATCATGTTTTTCGTACTTCACCAGCCGCAACAGTTGTTTCAAATTCACAAAGTCTTCCTTTAGGTGAACAGAGTGGCAACAGGGATGCTTGGGTACTTGTTACCATCGTGCAACAGCACAGCCTCTTTCAAACTTCTAGTTGAGCTATCCACGAACAGGCGTTAGTCTCTAGGATCATACATTCATGTGGTCAAAATAACATGCAGTGTGAAATACTGAAATAAAAGGTCATGAAGTTGTCTCTGCTTTGTTACCCGACAGCTCTCGTCCAACAAGTTCCACTGTATCAACCTGAATGTAAGTAATATTGTATTTGATTTGGTGAGCCCTAGGTCCGTTATAAGATCGTTGAGCTCTGCTTAGTTGGGGATCTGCGGAATTGCCTGGTTTTCATCTGCAACAAAGCCATTCTCCTTGGAATCTTCTGTTTCACTGAAGGAACTTGTGCAGGAAGGGATAACCAGAGGGTTGGGAACCAGAAGGTACTCACAATGCATAACCGAACGCAGAGATGAGGGCAGATCGGTGTAGACGAACCCTTGCGGTGCCAAGTCACTACCACACAACAAAAGTAGCAGTTGTTTATGTGATCTATTGTTTCCCGCCATATTCTTGGTATACTAAATTTAAGTCTTCGGTTTTGCCCCCTCTGTACCATGCCTCGAGAGTGGACCGACAGCTTCCACAAACCACGTGCGGCGCCCAAATCTTGTCCCGGTCCCTCATCTGAACTCCAAACTAATCCTGGTAAGCCAGAGGGAATCGGCTCCTATCAACTTGTGTTCTACCTGACCGACTGGATATTTAGAAAGACTCCACAGACAAAACCGAAGCTATCAGGATCATGCTTCAAGGAACTTCGAGCATTAGCAATTATGAGACAATGCAAAAGCAGTTGACTAATATTTTGAATCTGAAATCACAAGCATTCTGATTATGTAGCCGATATTATACAGTTCTATTGAGTATTAATATCGAAAAATCCATGCCATGACATAGCAAATCTTACCCAACAAGCAATCTACTAATTCACCTTAAAATATTAGTTTCATTTCTTAAATATCGACTAACGAAAGAAATGATAAGCGTTTTCTTCAGTGCAGGTCCTACTAAAGATAAACCACCAAATAATGTTCTTTAACAATTGTTGTTCCAATTCCGTAGATGTAGCTGATCTACTAGTTTTTAAAGATAAGGCTAAAATAATAATTGTCTTGCATAAGAACAATATTTATTTGAAGGCTTTCAATAAAATATGTTGTGACAAGTTTTCAATATTTATATTGTATAGCTTCATGTAACAACTTTATCGGTAGAGCCACCATTCTCAAAACAATCTCTGAAAATTATTTTTTCTTGTATTAACAATAGTTCTGAAGGGTTTCTTCTCTAGAGTTGTCTGTATTGTGTTCTGTATTATGTTTGTTTTCAGAGTATCTGGTCAAGAACACTTCAAGTCTCTGTCCCACAGGTTTTGAATTTCTTCAGCAAGTTCACTATCAAGCCAACAATTCTGACAGAACGCTTGAGTTTTGTTCAAGAAAGAAGGTCAATACATCGAGTGATCCCAGCGCTGACCAATGGCCACGTGGCAGTTACTGCATCATTACAACAAATGCCCAATGTCCCAGAAAGATGTGTAAGAAAGAATTCTTCTTAAGTAGTATTTAGATTTAAAGATTCTTACTAATCATATTAGAACAAACATTCGTAAGATGATTTTTTGGAAGATTTGTAAAGTTAGAATATTTACTTGTTATAAGTAACGAAGTAATAATTATGACATATTCTTTCTTAGATAACTTACCAAATATAAATCTATTTTCTTAGATCTCATAAATTTTACACAATATTTTGGAAAAAAGATGAAAGAACTATAAAATCAAATTTCAAATTAAATCTCAAAGTATTATGTCATGACCGTTGTTTTGTTTAATTTGATTAATAACAAGAGTACCAAATTCAACAAAAGTGTTGCAAAGAATAAATTCAAGTGTAGCATATAGGTCTGTACAGGTGAAGTAAGAATAATTCTTAGATGGAATTGTTGGTGAATAAAAAGCCTTTGATGTAAAAAAGATTGACAACAATGTAGTTAAAATTAGAATGTAAAAACATTTTATTAACCTTTTACACACCAACGTTCCACTTATGGAACACAACATAATTAGAATATATGTTCTCGTATTTCTTGTTTATATCAGTTAATATAATTCTACTAAACTTATTTCCATAGAAATATTTAATTTTCATTAACATTGGTATATGTGTTTATAGTTCAAATGTCATCCAAATACTATTTTTTTCACTTTTGATATGATCGTGCATAATAACCATAAGATAAAATGTAAATATAATATCTATTACTTCCAATAATGTTGGGAACTAGTCTTTGTGTTTGCATTATGAAACAAATGAATAATGCATAATCAACGTTTCATAAAATGTAGTTTTTATATATGTTCCATTTTATGGAATGTTGGTGTGTAACATGGACATAATTTAGGTATTTCACCAAAACCTTCTAATCGATTGAAATAAATGATTTCTTCACTTCTTTTGATTGGCTGTCACCTGATTATCTGACTGCATTGATAATATCTACAGTCAATGCTTGGGTAGAAGAACAGGCCGCTTGCCTTAGATGAACGCTGACACTAGCTAATACATAGAGTTTGTGAGAGTAGTTGTCAATCAATGTTTTGCAGCTATTACAATGATAATCTATTGCGTTCATATTAGGAAAACGTTAGTAGATTTGTAAATCATAATTAGGTATTTATCATTATGCCAGGCCGGTTATTAACTTTTGCTGATGCAGTTCAAAACTGTTATGAATTGGTCTGATGGAGAGAAAGAAGCGGATATATGCCTTTTACCACCTCCGGTAGCTGATGGCGAAGTTACTGATGATCAACATATTGGTTACCGCGATTTAGATGAATCAATACCTGATGACGTTGATGGGGAACTTGAATTGTTTCCAATACATCCCAATGATGGTGTTCCATCCACAATAAGGTATACAGATATACCACACTGGCTAAAGCAAGAAACGTTCAACTTCCCGTTGGAATCGGTCACTCCACAGCCTTTGGCAAATACGCATTCTGAGCTAATCACAACAACTCCACTTCATCTTTTTCTGTTATATTTCACAGAGTACTATTTGAAGATGTGGCTGCAGTTTCGAACCAGTATGCCCTCTAAAATGGCACACAATTGAAACAAATTCCCAAGAACTACTACGTTTCATTGGAATTCTATTACTCAGTGGCCACAACATTCTTACCTCTGAAAATGCCTACTGGTCAATAGCATCTGACTTAGCATGTGATATTTCCCAAATCAAGCCTCATGACCGTTTTCTTAAAATGAAATCGTACATTCACTTCGCAAACAATAATGACTTACTTGAGGATGACAAATATGGCAAAATTAGTCCATTTTATAATCACCTCTTAGCATTGATGAGTCCATGGTTCCATATTATGGGTATCATTCTGGCCCTATGTTCATTCGTGGAAAACCGTGGAAAACTTACAACATTTCTAAACGAGACCTAACATACTCTATTAAAATGTAAAATCTCCAAAAATATAGTTGGCATCTTGGAGCCGCCTGTAAAAGGTCAATACATCGAGTGATCCCAGCGCTGACCAATGGCCACGTGGCAGTTACTGCATCATTACAACAGATGTGTAAGACAGATGTGTAACTAGAAAGATAATATTAACTAGAGTGACACAACGTTCAAATGATGAAGCACTGATGAAGCACAAATGATAGCTCAAATAAAAGAGTGGGTACCTTTTAAACTTAATTAAACCCATTGTTCTGTAACACAATTGACATGGCACTCATTTATCGTAAATTGACATTAGATGTAAAGTACCTATCTAATTCTCTATTTGAATTTTGTCACATTCTAGATGCCAATATGGATACTCTATTGCTCCAGATTTCTGGATACTCTTGCTGCAAAAATGATTCTAAATCACTGAAAGAGTCGACTCTATTGAGCATCTCTTATCGAGTCTGTTGCCGCACTCATCCACGACCTCTACTCAGTCTGCCGTCCACCCACGCGTTTTCCATTTGGTCAGCCAATAGTGTGTGTCCCGATGTGGCAGGTATGACCCGACATATGCAAGCCGTTAGCACGCCCCTTCGAATGGTACATGGCGCCTCAGAAGACGAAGTGGTACCACCCTTCATCAGTGAAACAAAGTTACAAGAATGTGTTTACACGCCCAAACATCTGGCATTAAATAGGTCTGGTAAGTATAGCCTGATCTTAACACTTTCGTCTATTCTACCAATCATTTATCATACATGACCGGATTTATACTTAGCATCTGATAAGTCTGGTAATTATAAAATGGTCCTAAATAGCCACATATTCATAACGGCAGTTGTGTATTACAATAGTACACGTATAAAAATATCTTTCTTTGTCGGAAGTTGTCTTGTTGCGTTAATTCCACCCCCAGAAAGCTTGTCATAAATGGTAGACTTCGGCAGCAACACATAAAACGAAATTCCTGTTATCCTTTTGAGATTTCATGGTTAGAGACACTCAAAAGGATGCACCAGAATTTAGTAATCGAAAAGTTCTTTTGAAATAATCGACCAGTGTTTGACAAACAAAATGATGAAGAAAGAATTTAGAGCGATGAGAGATAATTAAAGCGCATCCTTAGGCACAAAAAGCGAATATTTGGAAACATGAATGTTTTGTTTAACTTTGCATGCTGTCGTCTATAAATATCGTGAAAATACATATCTGTAAATATTTTAGTAACATGCCCAGAAGCCATATAATAAAAATTGTGCATAAGATAGTAAAGTATCTTTGAAATGGGTGACACCAAACAAATAATATAGTAATGTTTTTATAGCTACTTGGAACATTCTAAAAACCGAATATGCATAATCTCTAGGCATATTCTTAAATTGTTTTAATATTTTATGTTTTACATTTGACTCTCAGATTGATTCTAATTTTAGCTCTCATGTGTCTATGCCACAAGTTAGCTGGTTGCAATCTGCTCCTGAAGCCACCTTGCCACTGCAATGCGGGCTATTTTGGTGACGGCATTAAATTCTGTGACGTCATCAAGAACGTGTCAACACCATGCAATGACAAATGCGACAGAAATGCCAATTGTGAAATGGTGCCCTTGGAAACTACAGTTAGTATTGTAATTGCTTAAGTTATAAAATATTTGAAATCAAGACGTTTCGTTAACTTTTGTTGCACTAATTACAAATTTCACGAGTTTAAGGATCCAAATGCCTAACATATATTCTTCAATTAAGAGTACCTAGAACCTCTAAATAATTTGTTGATGGTAGGCATAGTTTCCATTTATTGCTTGATGAACAATCTTTTCATTTCTAGAGGAACAGTCATGTGCCGCGATGTGCCTGTAATGCTGGTTATGCTGGTGATGGATTTCACTGTACTCC